>JARHVA010000112.1:0-155000 GCA_037957365.1 Torreya grandis | reverse complement strand
CATGGCATGAATGAGGATGCAAAACCAAATGGGAGATTTGGTAGGGTTGCCAGCTAGAAGAAAGCACTGAGAGATGAATGGATTCCTTAGCTAAAGAATAGAGAGAATGGATACGTGAGATGGAAGGCCAGGTCATATGGTCTTGAGCAAGCTGTAGGATAGTGGTACAGATCTGACAGGTGGTGCCAGGTGGATGACAAAGCAGGGCTTTAGTCAATGTCAGTATAACCATTGTGTTTGTCTTACCAGGTGGATGGTGGTTGCAACATTATCTTGTTATTGTATGTGGATGGTATGCTTGGTGCAGGTTCAGACATACAGGGTTTTACTAAACTAAGGGTAAGGTTAGTTCAGTGTCATGTCATGAAGAATTTGGAGCAGCAAAATTCTTTGGCATGAGTGTGTTCTAGAGACATGGAAGATCACAGGTTGATTTTGTCTCTGGATGATTGTGTGAAACCGGTTAGCACGCTGATGGGTTGGATAGTTCTATGAACAGTGTCCTGATTCACATGATGAGGTTAAGTACATGTGCACTAGACCTAAGGTTGCCCACACAGTGCAAGCTGTCAAAAAGTTTGGAGCCAATCTAGGAAAGAAGCACTAGAGGGCAGTTTAATGGATTCTTAGGTATCTGAGGGGGACCAGTAGCAGGTCGACATGCTATGCAGGGTCAAGTTCTTTTCTACATGGGTTTGTAGATGCGGATGCAGTAGGATACTTGGATGACAGGTGTTGCACCACAGGATGTGTGGTGGTTAGTCTTTAAGATTGAGCTTGAAGAGGAATACAAGCTAGAAAATAGATTAGATAGTGTACAGGTATAGGTACAGTGTAGTTGTTTATCTCCAAGTGGGAGATTATTAGGTTGTGGAGCTAAAAGCTTCACTGATGTAGACATTGGAGGAGGGTGCTGAGTGTCACAATCGCCAGCATCGGTCAGGTGGAGATAAGAAGCTGTCGACGATGGTCAGGGATTAGCCGACATCAGTCACCCCTAGGCAGACAGGGACTGATGTCAGTCACCTGTGCGATTCTAGAACTACTAGTTCATGGACAGTTAGTTAACGAACTGATTGTTTGCATGTAAGAAGGCTAATTATAGTCTTGAGCTATGGATCTAATTATTGTAATTAGATTTTTAATTATTGTTTGCATGAGATCTATATAATAGACTCATGGGTTGTATTGTAATTTGTGCTAGAGAGTAAGAGAGCAAAAATTAGCTCCTTCAGAGTGAAGAGAGCAAGGTGTGTTCTTCCTAGTGCCACAGTGCCAAGTATGGGTGCTAGTTTGGAGAATCAGAAGGGTTCTTCATGTATGTAGGATCTTGGTCAGCAGGTGTGCAAGGCCACGTTTGGAGATCTACATGGTAAGTATGATCATTGATCTGCAGGTGTATGTGTGTGCGAGGTCTAGGTTTCCAAGTGTGTAGAACCAAGTTGATCTGCAGGTGGCAGTAGGATCAAGGTGACAGCAACACAACAGGGAGCAAGATCAGGTGGGATCTACTTGGAGTACGGTGTGTACTCGATTGGAGAGCAAAGAGGAAGGTAAGGTAGATCCTTCCAAAGTAAGATCATTTGAGTTGCAGGTTGTTGCAAGTTCATGGGAGATATACTTGGAGTGTGTTGTGTACTTGGTTGAGTATGTGTGTATACTCGGTGTACTGGCAGTAGTGATACTGACTGGTTAGAGGTGAACACCAACTCTGTGTTTGAGTTGTGTGTTGGGACCGTAAGAGAGAGAGTGAGCTCTTGAAGAGATTTACTGTTTATGCCCTAGAGGTGTGTAAGGAAGAAGACTGTGGCATCTTCTTTGTTGTATTTCCTTTTGGAAGAGTATTAATATAATTGGGTATTGTCTCTCATATTCTATGTTATTTCTGAATTCTAGTTACTTATTACTTCTGGTTTAATTCTACATGTTAAGTTGCTTGTACATGGTAATCAATGGTGCTTCTTAGATCCTAACAGTGGAGTCAGAGCATGTTTGTTGTTCTAGATTCCTAACAAAGTGGATGAAGTGATTTGATAGTCTAAATGACAATGACAAAGTGTGCAATGTGCTTGTCCTAGTGTGTTTGAAGTTAGGTTGGTTGATACTCTATTTTGGCATGGATAGAGATGCTCAAGGATGAGTATGGAGTATTAAGAATGTGAAAGGGGATTTATAAGAGTTTTTTTATGCTTTGAGTGCTTGTGTACATGAATGGATTTTATCTAGTTGATCATTATTTGCATCTAGACATTTTCGATCTAGTGGCAAAAAAATTGAGTAGGTAGTTTGTT
This sequence comes from Torreya grandis, assembly GCA_037957365.1. Taxonomy (NCBI): domain Eukaryota; kingdom Viridiplantae; phylum Streptophyta; class Pinopsida; order Cupressales; family Taxaceae; genus Torreya; species Torreya grandis. Next base: position 152,709 of record JARHVA010000112.1, on the reverse strand, counting down.
GACATCATAATTATCATGTGTTGATGAGTCATGTAGAGTTAGTCATATGTTTGTGATCACATTAGTCCCTAGTTTCTATGCACAATGTCTCAAGTCATGTGATGAATCACAATAAAAGATATGCAAGTGCAAATTTGGGCTCTCCGGTAGTTTGACAGTGTTTTCCCATAGTCAAATTTGCATGTGGCAAGAAAGATTCGAGTAAGCAGTTTGGTGGTGGCATATCTCACACATGTTAAGGTGTGAGGATAAAATGATCATATGGGTTTGTTTAATTTTGTGCTTAGTTAATTTGTGCTGATTTTTATGTCATGCGATGAAGTGAATCAAAAGATATGCATGAGTAAATCTAGCCTTCTAGGCAATTCTTGACATTGTTGGCTCTATGGCAGAAAAATCTAAGTGAGCAGATTAATGATGTTATATCTCACACATGTGAAGGTTTCAATAGTAGTTTGATAGATGGTTGGATTCTCCTATGTGAGGAGATCATATGGTCCAAATTTGAGAGCATGCGAGTAAGGTAAAATAGTTAAGAATGGTTCCCATATTTACTTAAATTTACACAAGGTAAAGTTTGATCAACATTGATGGAGCATGTTGCTCTAAGATGTCAGAAAGTAGTGATATGGTGTCAAGTGTCCAATATTTAATTTTGAGCAAAGATAAAGATCGAGCTTATTCCAAGGATGAATGGTGAGAAGGTGATTGTATAGATAGAGATCAATGGTACACATTAAAGTCAAGAGGTCAAAGTGATAGTTGTCTAGCAAAGCTAAAGTGAGGATAATCTCAAAGAGATTGATGGAGCATATGAGGTCAAAGTTACCATATTACATGAGATGAGGTCAGTTGTTAGAGTTTTAATGTTTGGGAATTGGCACATGATGAGTTAAAGCTTGAAGAAGATCAATGGTGCATGATAAATCTAAAGACTTAAGGACACAAGATGTGAGCATAGTCTTTGAGGTTTAACTATGACAGTTGGCATTCAAATATTTGAATTTGTAAAGGAAAGACTAGTGTCTGGTTTTTGGGCTATAACTTTCAATCCAGGTAGAATTTGCTCATGGTGTCAGTTCATTGTTAGGGGAACTACACCTGAAGTTTTTATAAGGTATACCACTTAGCTTTATCAACATATTGCTCAACCTTGACCATGCTAAAGAGTTTATGTGTCCCATGGTGGGTGTGTGTGTTTGTCCCTTTAATGATCTAATCCTTCTTTGTAGGGTACAAGTGTTTAGGATCTAAATCATAAGAATGGTGTGTCACTACTTACTTAAGAAGTGGAGTATAAAGCTTGAGAATCTCCACATTGAAGACTAAATATATTCCTAAATACTAAGGTAGATCAAGAACAAAGGCATTTTCACCAATTATGCACAAAAAGGTGTATGGACCATAATGCAGAGGCTTAATCTTTTGATGTGGAACTTTGAAGTGTTCTTTCTAAAGTTACAACAAGACTTTATCACCAACTCAAAATGTATGAGGTGTGGGATATGGGTCATGACACTCCTTATACTTAGCTTGAGTTCAAGAGAGAATCTGCTGGACCTACTGGTGAATAGACTAGATGTGGCACAAAAACTTCTCAGCTTTATCCACTTCCCATTTTGGTGCACATGACTCAGTGCCTGATGATGTGTGGTAGGAGATGTTTAAGGGTGTTTAAGGTTGAAACCCAAGACATGTCTAGAATGAACTATGACCAATAGAGTTATGAAGAACACTATTATAGGTGTGTCGAATATACAAGAGATTGCCATCCTAGGTGCAAGCATGTGCATAGTTGTACATTTGTAAAAGATGAACAAATGTGCGATTGAACACTTTGGTTTGCCCATCTGTCTAAGTATGAAAATTCATCTACTAATCTAAATGCCTACCCATTAAATCCCATAATGTTTGCTAAAAATGACTCAAAGTGTGGATCTTGGTCAAAGACGATGTATGTTGGTAGCCCAAAATGAGCCCAAACATTGTTGAAGAATGCCTATATAGTGACAATTGTGTCAATGTCTTTGTTGCATGAGACCATGATAGCCATCTTGGAAAATTGATCCACTACAACAAACATAGTCATGTTATCATCTCATCACAGGTAGCCCAGTCATAAAATCCATGTTCATGGGCTCCCATGGTCTGGATGGAATTAGCAGAGGTTTGTAAAGTCCTAGATTCCTATTTGTGGGCTTGGTAATGCAACAAGGAATATAAGACTTGATGTGGCACTCTGAGTCTATGCATATGTATAGTCAGTAGAAGTGTGACTGTAATACAACTAGAATTTTTATCATACTGAAGTATCCTGAGGTCTTGGTAGAGTGTGCCTCCTAGATGAATAATTAGCGAGGTACACTAGAGGGAAAATAAATGTGTCTAAGCTTGTAGAGAAGCTGGTCAAATAAGTAAGACTTTGGTACTTTTTTACCTTGTGTAAGGCTTGTGTAAATCATTATGAAGTCTTGGTTAGATGAGTAGAGTAGAACCCAGTCTATGAAGTTATGGTCATGTGTGTCCAACATTGTGATGAGTGCATTAAATGGCAGTTGGCTAAGGCAATCTTCAACTTTGTTGTCCTTCCCTTTATTATTCTTGATCATGACATGGAACTGTTGCAAGTAAATCATCCATTTCATGTGGTGTACATTTTACAACTTATTCTGTGATGATAAGAACTAAAGTGGTTTATGGTCTACATGGACAACTGTCTCTTTCTTGAGAATGTAGTGTCACCATTACTTGATTACTTGTACAATAGCATACAATTCCTTCTCATAAGTGGATTACCTTTGTACCATATCATTGAATGTATCTGAGTGGTATGTGAATGGATGTTTATGCTACATTAACATTACACCAAATGCATAGTCAGATGCATCAGTGTAAATTTTGAATGTCTACACAATGTCAGGCCTTGCGAGAATAAACATTGCATAGATACATTACTTGAGTGTCTCAAAAGCATGTTGTTGCATATGAGTCCAATCAAACTTGGGTCTTACATATGTTATCTGGGTAAAGGCTCAAAATATGTGTGAAAATAAAAAGATGAACCTGTGATAGAAGTTAGCAAGTCTAAGAAAAATCCTTAGTTTTGTGAGATTGTATCACTTTAATTTTCTCTATATCTACTCTAATGCTAGTATAGTGAATGATGTAGCCTCGGTATTAGATATGCACTACACCAAAGGTACACTTTACTATGTTTACTTGTAAATTATGTTGGCACAAAGTGCCTAAGATGCACGAGATGTGCTCCTTATGCTCCTCCCAAGTCTTGTTGAAAATGAGGATGTCATCCAAGTAGATGATGATGATGAAGTTTAAGAAGGGCCTTAGTAGATCATCCTTCAAGCACATGAATGTGGTAGCTATATTGGTAAGGTTGAAAGGCATAACAAACCATTCACATAATCATTTCAATGTCTTGAAGGTTATCTTCTAGATGTCTTCAGGATGAAATAGGCCCTGATGATAACCTAATTTGAGATTGATCTTGATGAAGTGTTGTATGCCTCAGAGCCGGTTCATAAGGTCATCAATGCATGGTAATGGGTATTGATTCATCACCATTAGCTTGTTGAGTACACAATAGTCTATGCAGAGTCACTAGGACCCATCCTTCTTGGGTGCAAGGGCTATTAGACTTTCGTAAGGTGAAGAGCTAGACTTGATGTTACCTTGATCGAGGAGCTCTTGTATCTAGAATCAAACTTCATCATTCTCTCAAACTAATTTATGATACAAAGGCTATTTAGAAGAGGGGATGTAGGGACCAAATTGATGTGTTTTATTATGCAGTGTGTTGGAAGTCCTTTAGGCTCCACAAAGATTTCACTTTACTACTATAATAATTTGTCAAGCTACTGTTGTTGTGATGGCAAGCAATTATTATATGCTACTAGGGTGCACTTTATCATTTTATACTATGCAAGTATATCAAGATAAACCATGAGTATTACAAACTTTTGTGCATGCAATATAGACATGCAACACTATTTGGCAAATACCAAGGTGATTTTGGTCAAAGGCACTAACTTAGAGAGTATGTGGAAGTGATCTTGAGCATAGATAACCGACTACTATGGCTTGGCTTAATATATAGCTTCACAGTTGAATAGATACAGTCTTCCTAACAAAATGTCATAGGCCTCTAAAGGTGTGATGTCACAAGTGATGTTATATTCCATAAACTTGATTTTTTACTAAAAAGTGTATAGCCATTGGACCTGTATATCTTCTCCTTGTTACATCCACCCAAGAGAATAAGGCTTAGGGTGCACAATTGAGGTAAGACCAAAGTGTTGTGCAATCTATTATGAAATGATGTCCTTCTAGTTGTCACTTTGATGATGACATAGAGAGGTTGGCCCTTCATCGAGAACTAAGTGTAAAAGAGGTATTCACACTCTTTAGAGATGTTGATTGCAGTGGTACTAGTATTTAGACAAGAGGCATCTAGATGAGTGTCGTCCATTGGTATGGGTCTTGATGTAGACTGTACGAGTATGGATTACTATGCACAACATTTAGAGTTGTCATGAGTAGATGAACATGATGATAGAACTAATTTTCACTAGACTTATTCTTACCTTTATCTAACATAGAAGGTGTTGGATATTTTGAGTGTTATGTAGTTTTCTAATGTTACTCTCCTTTATGATAAGCATACTTCTACGTAGAAGGTTATGATGTGGAGTTGTCCATTAGTGAGGCCTTATGCACTACACTTGATGAAGAGGTGGCATGTTGCTTCATATTTTCCTTGGATTCGAGCATGGCGATGTTGCAATATGCTTATCCCAATGTGTAAGAAGTCATGAACTCCATCTTCGCATGAAGATAAGGTGAGATTCCACTGATGTACTTCAACACCCTATGGGGTTCACTTAATTTCTATTATAAGTGCATAGAGAAGTTATGGAAAATGTTAGTGTAGTCTTATAAGAACTAATCCATATGCTAGCATAGTTAATAGAACTTGATGTATTCATAGTTAAAGTGTTAGAGAGGGCAGTATTACTCCTTTAGTGCATTAACAAATTTTTTCCAATATTCTATTAGAAAAGACTCTTGTGCAAGTTACACACTGAAGTTATTCCACCATTGAACAACCAGAATGTACATCTTCAGTAAAGGTGATATTCTCATCATTAGTGAAGGAGTTGATGAAGTATGCCTCAAGTTATCAAATCTAGGAATCTAATGCTTTGGTGTCAATTTTACCTTTAAATAGAGGAATGCTGAGATTGACTTGTACTTCGAAGGGGGTTTCTTGTTGAAACCATTGTGGAGCGTGTTGTTGAGATAAAGAGGAGGATGCCATCTTGAGATGTATAATTAACTCTATAATTGACCTAAATGTTTGGTGTGTTGTGCCTCTAGAGCATCAATGATGAACCTATAGATTTATGGGGTTTCCTCAGGTTGATTTTGGGCATCAGCCATCTTGATTTTGATATGATATTCTGACAGAGCCTATGAAACAAAATCAACCAATAAACCTTCTCTCTCATTATGCTCTTGATTATGCTCTTGTGGTTACGGGCATACAAAATAGACCAAAGTGAAGCTATGATACTAGTTGATCTGCACTACAAGACCAAGGACTAAGGTGTGTAGGGGACATCCAAGTTATGGTTATGCAGAGTGAATGTGGAATGAAGTATTCATATAGAATAATTAAAACACATTAAAATGGAGTGGAAGTCTTACTTACAGGAAATGTAACTTCTATCATTAAGAAAAGAATATGGGAGAGAACACAGTGGCTACAGATCATGTATATAGAGTAGATGCACATAAACAAACTATATGTGTTATGATGTATAACATGAATTCAATTACAAGATTTTAAGGTGTCTCGATCATCCTTCGTTATTGTTGTGTCTCTAAAGAATACATATGTTATAAATATATAATATGCAAAAATAAGAGAGCAATAACAATTGCTATTTTTGAATTGGCCTCCATGGTAGGCATGTTAGCTAATATTCCCTTGATGGCAATGAAAAGAATGATTAATATTCTAACCATTCCTAAAAACCTCCCTTTATTGGAAGAAAAAAGAAAAGGCCCAAGATTTGAATGTTAATGACTAATTCTATGCCAGTTATCGAACCACGTAGTTGAAGTAGACTGACAAATGGTTGGGTTGAGGTGGAGCCCGAGGACTATGTGCAAGTCTACAACCAAGTGTCTTCAAGGTACACACTATGTTATTAGTGTGAAAAACATTTTGATTAAGTGCAGGACTTAAGCAGAGGATTGTTAACAAACTCTTGGAAGTGGAATGTGCATGAATGGGGGAGTGGTGTGAGCTTTGCATAGAAGAACGAATAAGAAGTGCATTTGGTTGTACATAGGCTACACACAGATCAATGTTTATCTAATGTGAAATATTTCAGCTCTGCGTCCTTCAAATTGGTTCTCATGAAAGTGATAGTGTGCTCTTTTCCATCTAACCTTTGTGTTAAAAAATCAATAATGGTGTGCTCGGAGGTAAAAGCTTAAATGTAGAAGTATCTGGCATAATCAAGACTAATTAAAATTAGTACTTTCATTATGGCATCATTTATATCTTGAAAGGCCTTCTTTCATTCAGCGTGCTAATCCACTTTTTCATCCTATTTTAACATAGGGTTTAGAGGCTTCATAGTTTTGACAAATCTAGAAATGAACTTGCGAGTGAAATTAATTTTTCAAAAGAAGGATTTTAGTTCTTTTTTCTATTAAGTTGAGGCAATTTGGAAATCACTTTAGCTTGTTCAGGGTCTATAGAAATACTTTCATTAGTGATGATGTGACTAAGAAGTTTACTTTCTGTGACACTAGATATGCCCTTATTTGGATTTAAAGAGATGCCATACCTTCTACACCTTTGGAATACCCTTTTCAAATGGTGAATGTGATTTAATCTACATTCCCAACATATAGTTAAATCATCCATGTAAATTACTATACACTTACCAATTAAACTATCAAATGTGAAATCCATAGCTCTTTGAAACATTGCTCTAGCATTGATCAATCCAAATGGCATTCAATTGTAGGCAAATTTGCCCCATTTTATTGTGAATGTAGTTTTTGTTCATTCTTCTGAATAGACTAGAACCCGATTATAACCTGATAATCCATCCAAGAAATACATGATCTAAGATCCATTCACCATTTGGATCACTTCGTCAAGGGAAGGCAACATATAGGTATCTTTATCTGTAGCTCTGTTTAAGTTTTAAAAGTCTATGAACAAATTGATTTCTTCATTTTTCTTTTGCACAAGCACTAGGTTTACCACCTAAGCACAATGGTGGACTGGACATATTATTCTAACTTACAGTAATTTATGAACTTCCTTATGTATCAATGGTTTAAGGGTTGAGTTCGTAGGCCTTTACCTCTACCTAAATGGTTTCTGATTTGGCTTAAGTGGAATGGTGTGAGTAATTACCTTCAGGTGGAATACTTTGAGGTATCCATAGGCCCAGGTTATATTTATATTTCTGTCTGGAATGTTGAGAGTTTGGAGCTTTTCTATAGAACCCAAGTTGATAGTTCGATGTTTTTGATTTGCAAGTTTTGGTTCCTTAATTGGGGTTGTAGGGGTGAATAAGTCAAATGCCTTTTCAAGGGAAAACATCCCCTTTGGGATTCGATTCCCTTAGATGTTCATGATTCCATCTTAGTCAAATTTAGTTGTAAGACTATCCCGATCTGCTTCATCAATTATTTTGGCTTCAAATACCCAAACATTATTAATGAATTCAATGATACACTCGTCTTCTTCAAATACCTAGAAATTTTATACATTGTTAGGGACAGAGGGATAAGGGACTAATTCGATGGAAAACTCCTACAATTCAATGTCGCTAAGGGGGTTAAGCTTACAACTGAGGATGTTAATGAATCATAACCTAATTTCTTTCCCTTGGGATATGTATGACATTAAATGCATTAAACATCTGGGTTAAATCCCATGCTCTATGCTTATACTTTTAAGGTATGATAATCTGTAATGAAACTTGTTCCTCACCTAATTTACAACCAACTTGGAATCGCTAAATACTTTTAATTCCGTTGCCCAGTTTGAAGGACCAACACCTCATATTATGTAAGATTATTGGTGTATGGGAATTGCAAGCAGTAAGCAACTAGATATTTCCTACCTTCGGGATCAATAAGTAAAATTAAAACCCCCAAGTCTTGTTTAGAGCAAGCCCCATCCACATACAATGACCACAATCTAAGTAACTCATCATTGTCATTAATATATTTGATCTTTGTACTTGATCCTGGCCATGGTGGTGACGTCACACTCTTAGATCTAGAGCTAACTCAAAACATTGTTTCTTGGGGGCCTCACCCCACTCATCGAGTCGTTTGGACTCTTTTTGACTTTGATAACCACATAATTAGACTAGATAACCTATACACCTCTAATGATGCTATGGAGTGCACCATGCTTTGATTATGGTTGGCAGATTCTCTTCTAGATGTCCCTTGATCCTTCATGGAGATTTCAACATGGTTGAATATTATGAAGACAAGGAAGGTCATTGATCCGTAAACCGTGTTTATTTTTTAGATAAATCAAATAGTTTCTAACAACATATATTAAATATCTCAATTCCTAAATAAACATAATCAGATGCGGAATATACTAGGAATGAATACAAAATACGTAAAAAACTCTATGAATTCATTCCTGCTTTAAAACTCCTAACTTGGTGTCATAATAAACATTCCGTATTTTCTTAGTGTCTGATTAATCCTTTTTGCAAATTGAATTAAAAGGAAACACCAATATAATTGAAAAGGAAAAATAGACTCCAAAATATGATAATAAAGTTCACCCATTGGAACTACTTCTCCAGGGTCATAATTATGAACCAATCCATTAAAAATGATGTAAAGTCAACAATTACCCAGTTTCATAAATAGTGAATCTTAAACATGTAAATAGTACTGAAACTAACTTTGAAGAGTCAGAAATTGATTAGTGATCCGTCTCCTTGAAGTCCGTAGTAGCTCCTTGTTCTCTCCGTACAATCGGGTTTGTTTCTCCATTAAGAGTATCTGTAAAACTCTTAAAACGAGAATAATAAGAAATAAGGAGTGTCACTATCCATTAGGTTTACAACTCCTTAAAATAGCAGACAACATCAAATCAGGTTTGGTCTTTCTCTTCCAAAATGAACTCGACACTGCTGTGAATGATTATTCGGGATCGTGTCTCCCCACACATCTCTGTCCCTTCGGCTTGGGCCTGTATAGTGTAGTTTTCACGTTCGCCCGGGGCTCTAATCGACCAAAATAGATGAAGTTGTCCATACTATGGACTCGACGGTTCTGCGTATGAGATATGAGTCTTACACAACAATAAATAGATCAGTCCCTGATGACCTTGTAAATATCCAATATATGACATATACATAACTGTGTATTAATTAATAGCCACATCTCGGATCTATCCACTCATTCTGTCTCTGTTTGCATCACAAAACAAACTGTCTTCGCCCATGGCTCGGACCTACATGTCATTCTGCAAGTAAACGAGGACGGTATATTGCCCACCGAACTTCTCCGACGCCATCCTCGGTTTGGGTCTGAACATAGGTGAATATCCTTTTTTCCGTGATTGTATATGGCATTCGAAAACTGTCTATCGTCACAGGCTCGGCTCAGCCTCAGCATGCCTCCACAAGTATCTTCCTGTGTACACGGTCAACGAACTTCATCAACAAGCACATGAACTGCTTCGGTCCATACCACGATCCATTCTCTGTCTCTTTCCAATGCCAATGGCCTTCCAAATAGACGAACACATCTGTGATCTAGTTCATACGCCCATGGCCTACAAACGGCAAGTAAAATGTCTCCTGCCACGACTTCAAAGGCTCTCATCACGCATCTCTATCCCACGTATCCAAACGACTCCATTCCAGCCTAATGGGTTTTACAAACATGACCACTGTCCTCTACTCGAGGCTCGAATCTCTAGCAAAATAAATTCCATGCCTTTACTGAGCCTGCATTAATAGCGATGAAAATAGATCATCCATTTTTCAACCCCATAAGCTGGGCCTAACGGTGAGCTCGTTCCAACCGGTTCCATCCTTTTATCCCGGCATGGATCCCCACATTTACTAGATTAAAACGCTACAAAGCCTTTAAAGAGGCTCTGTCATTATGTTATACCCGTGGCTTCGGCCACGTACTACGAACCTTTTATTTGATAATGCCAATTCGGCTACGCTGAGTTCGGCATGTTCGTTGAGCGGATTAAGGTGAGCTGGTTTCGATTTGGAAGCTCCGAGCTAACCACGAGTTTGTTATTTGACTAGCATACGAGTTGGGACGATGCGCTATCAATGCCAGTCTTCAGCTCGAACTCGGCATAATTAAACTCGAATCTCGAGTTCATAGAGCTGGCACTCGGGTTGGATTAATTGAGCATGGCATGTTAAAGTGATTTGGAGAATAGAAGATGTGGTGAGAGAGCATCTTGCCATGTGTCACAACTAAAAACTCAAAATAATATTATGGTAAAGATCATGTTGTCATGTGTCACAATCAAAAATTTCAAAATAATATTATGGTAAATTATAGTCTAATTATGAAATTAAAAACATTATTATCATATATGACGGTAGAGTCTCTCTTTATTATAAAAGTGAGCTCCATTGGTTATGGTCTCCATAACCAATGTTTTACAAATTGTCGAGGACCAATGAATAAAAAAAATCCTCCAAATCAAACCTCCATACAAAGAAGCTTTTGGTCTCCAAAATTCCAAATACTCCATTGCATCTGCTAAACAGTTCTTTGCACCACATCAACGTAAAAAAATCTTTAGAAATCAATTTTCTAATTGCAATTACAATATCTGTATAAATACTATCAAATTGGGTTGTTTACCCAAAATATTCATTATACTTGGACTTACCCAAAATAGTCATTGCACTTGACGGATTCTCTCAACCCCAACACTGCATGAAGGCTAAGGTATTCTCCTTCTTATCAACATCACACAAGGGAAATCATATTGTGTTGTATATGCTTATAAGATTTACAAACAACTACACATATGTATACTTACATTACAAACGTTGCCCAGTTATAGGTCTTAAACAATACTTCTTCATAACATATATGACAAATATACATGAGAGTACAAAAAGTTTATAATACAAACATTGTTTATATTATGGTGGGTCTTAAACATATATGCAAGGTATAAAAACATGTAATAAATTTGTCTATCTTAAAGTGACTAATGCACAATATACATTATATATGAAAGAATAATCAAGGGAGATAGATATGATCACCATCTTGTAAAAAATATATTTACTGTTGTGTCCCTGAAACTGATTATCAAATCCTTCCTTGTCCCTATCAAACTCCAATGTCAACTTAGAGACTTTCCATAACAAGAGGTTCTTTACAAACTCACAAATTTACAAGTAACTGTAAGCAAATATCATATAAAAGTGAGAAGAAAACCAAGAATTTTAAATCTGTCGTGAGGTTTCCTTCACCATCTCACTGCTCCTTGATTCATAACTCCACAACTCACCTAACTGAATTAGTTTCTCAAAAAGTTTATCACAATGAAAAACTGGAATAGGAGATAGCAATAACATTCTTCCACAACTTCAGGATTATCAAATTCCTTTCTAAATCAAAGTAGTTAAGGAATCCATGAAATAGTGTTTGAAAAGTGACTGAGAATACTATTCCATACCATATATATGCTTATTAAAACTATCCAATTAAACCATATAATCGACAAGCGTTGTTCCCTTTTCATGGTTTCAATCAACTGAATAGTAGGTGGTTTCATTTGATAAACTCTATATTTCTAAGAGTTAAATGATCCATATTTCAATTTCAAAAAAGCTTTAAAAACAATTCCAAAGACATAATTTACTCCCAAAACAGCTTTACACAAATGATTCAACTTAAAATGTGCAAACATAGTTACATTTGAGAATAATTTTTACCTCTAAAGACGTTGTAAAATGCACTTGCTGAGTACTGGTTGACATATTGTTGGTGTTTAAACAACTCCCTATTCTACAACTCTTAACAAAGCTATCAAATGTCAGGCACCTAGAACAACAAACATGCTCTGATGCCACGTGTTGGGGAATACAAAACCCAACACCGGAAGCACACAATTGATTACTAAATACCAAGCAACTTAATATGCGGAAATAACCAGAATCAACAAGTAACTGGAATCCAGAAATAACACAAGATATGAGAGACAATACACAACTTGTATTAATACTCATACAGAAAAGAATACAATAAAGAAGATGCCACTTCTTCTCTACCACCTCTTCAGAGGCTTCCCACACCTCAAGTGAATAGTAATTCTCTCCTCAAAGCTCTCTCCCTTACATCCCAACACCCAACTCAAACACTGAGTTGGTGTTCACCTTATACCTGTGCTCCACGCACTCCACAAGTGCTCCACGCACTCCACAAGTACACACCTGTACTCCAAGTAGATCTCTCCTGATACTGCTCCTTGTTGTGTTACTGTCCTATCTGATCTCCAACCTACAGATCAAGCTGGTTCTGCACACCTGTGAACCTTGACCTTGCACACACACACACACCTGCATATCAATGATCTTACTTACCATGTAGATCTCCTATAGAAGCCATGCTCACCTGATGACCAAGATCATACACTCCTGAAGAACCCTGCTGATTCTCCAATCCAACACCCACCTTGGTACTGTGGCACTAGGAGGAACACACCATTGCTCACCTCACACATCGAAGGAGCTTATAATTATGCTCTCTTACTCCCTAGCTACACTTTTACAATACAACCATGAGTCTATTATATAGAACTCATCCAAACAATAATTAGACACCTAGTATAATAATTAGATCCGCAGCTCTCAGTCTATAATTAGCCCTAAGCATGCAAACACTTGGTTCATCAACCAACTGCTCGTAATATACTCACAGTCGAACCACACAGGCGATCGACGCTGGTCCCTGTCCGCTTGGGGGTCGCCGACGCCGGCTGATCTCTGATCGTTGCCGGTTGCTTCCTGTCTCCTTCTTGCCGACGTTGGTTGGCCTGACTGACGCCGGTGTCCGTGGCACTCAGCAACCCTTCTGCACCCTCCTCCATGTCTGCATCAGTGAAGCTTCTAGCTCCACAATCTAACATCAAAAATAAACCAACTTATCAACCAATTATAAACTCAAAACTCAAAATGCACAACTTGTTCAATACTAAACAATGCCTTATTGCCATTACCATATTTTATCATGAAATTGGTCTTTTCACTTGTTCTTATCATAAAGGACATAGACATCCATAGTATAATTAGTAATCTAAAATATAAAGGCCACACAACTGTTTATCAAAGACTAAAATATTATTTCAATACCAATATGAAATTAGACCACAATCATACATCAATCCACCCTCTGTATAAAACTGGTAATTGAACTACAACTGATTCCTCTTGGATGTGCATCACTGAAAATGCCTTGCATTTTATCTGAATGTTTTCCAAGATAGAAATGCAGATCTTTTCTCAACACCATCTCACAACTCAAATGACAATGTGCTATGTTCTTCATCCGTGTTGATCCTGTGGGACTAGTGGTCCCAGATCCTTAGCTATTAAAAGCTTGTCTTCTTTCAATGAATTGGAACACTTAATTTTTCTTTACACTAGCCTTCCTACATGGTCAACTCAAACATACAAGAATCTGATATCTAAAAACAAACTCCAATATAAATTATATCTAGCAACTGAAACTAATCTTGCAATCACTTGCTTTGGTAACAAATTTGATCTGTAAACTGGGTTTATTCTTTAGATAAATCAAATAGTTTCTGACAATGGATATTGTCTCAGTGCCTAAATAAACAAAATCAGATGCAGAATATACTAGGAATGAATACAAAATACTTAGAAAACTCTGTGAATTCATTCCCACTTTAAATCTCTTGATTTGGTGTCATAATAAACTTTCGTATTCTCTTAGTGTTTGATTAATCTTTTTTTGCAAACTGAATTAAAAGAAATATAGAATAACTAAAAGGGAAAAATAGACACCAAAACGTAATAACAGAGATCACCCATTCGAGCTACGTATCTGGGGTTGTAATTACGAACTGATCCATTAAAAATGATGTAAACTCAATAATTAACCACATACATCAAGAATGGATTTTAAACCTATAAATAATATTCAAACTAACTTTGAAGAGTAGAAATTGATCAGTGATCCATCTCTTCAAAGTCCATAGTACCTCCTTGTTCTTTCCATACAATCGGCCCTATTTTTTCATTAAGAATATCTGTAAAACTCTTAAAATGAGCATAATAGAAAATAAGGAATGTCACTGTCCATTAGGTTTGAAACTCCTTAAAACACCCCTGCAACTATATGCATTTATTCCTCATGGCCAAAAGAGCCTTATAATATAGAGGAATCAATATAGCTCGATTCTCTGTGTTTTTAACTACCCTGTAAGTAAAATAATATATTTGCCCTTAACCCAAAGGCCTTGCAAATATACGCATCATGCCTTCTTACAATACCTTCTTACAATAGCTATTCATACATTTCCTCCATAGCCACATGCTATACAAAAATAGAAGAAACATATTGATATAGGCTTGGTCTGTAAAGAAACACATACCATGCAACGTCATAACAAGGGCGTGTTACCTATCGGGACTGTATCTGTTTTATGTGTAGTCACGTATCCGCCTTTCATGGCTAGCTCTTTAAAATAGAAGAAAAATGTGACCACAAATATAACCCGAATAGTAGACAACATCAAATCAGGTTTGGTCTTTCTCTTCCAAAATGAACTCGACTCTGCTGTGAATGAGTTTTCGAGACCATGTCTCCCCACACATCTATGTCCCTTTGGCTTGGGCCTATATAGTGTAGTTTTCACATTTGTCTGGGGCTCTAATAAATCTAAATAGACGAAGTTGTCCACACTATGGACTCGATGGTTCTGCATATGGGATATGAGTCTTACATTACAATAAATAGATCATTCCCAGATGACCTTGCAAATATCTGATATACGCCATATACATAACTGTGTATTAATTAACAGCCATGTCTCAGATCTATCCACTCATTCTGTCTTGGTCTGCATCATAAAACAAACTCCGTCTTTGCCCATGGCTTGGACCTACATGTCATTCTGCAAGTAAACAAGGATAGTATATTGCCCATCAAACTTCTCCAACGCTATCCTCAGCTCGGGTCTGATCATAGGTAAAGATCTTTTTCGTGATTGTATATGGCATTTAGAAACCGTATATCCCCATAGGCTCAGCTCGGCCTCAACGTGTGTCCACAAGTATCTTCTTACATGCATGGTCAATGACCTTCATCAACAGGCACATGAACTATTTTGATCCACACTGTAATCCATTTTCTGTCTCTTGCCAATGCCAATGGTCTTCGAAATAGGCGAGCACATCTGTGATCTGGTTCATATGCCCATGACCTATAAATGACAATGTCTTCTGTCACGACTTCAAAGGCTCTCATCAGGCATCTCTATCCCACATATCCAAACGGCTCCATTCTAACCTAATGGGTTTTACAATCATCACCATTGTCCTCTACTTGAGGCTCGGCTCTCTAGCAAAATAATCTCCACGCCTTTGCTTGGCTTTCATCAATAACAATGAAAATAGATCATCCATTTTTTAACCCCATAGGCTCAACGCAACGACGAGATCGTTCTAACTGGTTCCATCCTTTTATCCCAACATGTAACCTCTTCAAGGGATTTTATCCCACACTTATCAAAATAAAACATAACAAAGCCTTTAAATAGGCTCTATCATTATGTTACATCCTTGGCTTAGGCCATATACTACGAACCTTTGGTTTGGTAATACCAACTCGGCTTGACTGAGCTTGGCCTGTTGGTTGAGTGGTTTAGGGTAAGTTAGTTTCGATTTGGAAGCTTCGAGCTAACCGCGAGTTGGTTGTTATTTGTAACTCTAGCTCTGTAACTCGAGTTCGGTTGAATGGTTGTTACATCAACTATGAGTTGGTTGTTCTGCTAGCATACTAGTTGGGATGATGAGCCATCAATGTTAATTTCCAGCTCAAATTTGACATAATTAACCCTTTTGATCTACTCAGGGTGAGTTGGGTTAATTGAATTTGGCATGTAAAAGTGACTTGGAGAATAGAGGGCATATGAGTTGGGATGATGAGCTATCAATGTTAATCTCCAACTCAAACTTTTGACATAATTAAACCTGTTGATCTACTCAGGTTGAGTTGGGTTAATTGAATTTGGCATGTAAAAGTGACTTGAAGAATAGAGGATGTGGTACCCTGAAGATCTATCACGTGGACTTCTCCAATTGCTTCTCACCCTACCACATGTCATAACCAAAAGCTCCAAAATAATATATGAGAAATTATAGTGTAATTGTGAAATTAAAAACACTATTATCACATATGGCGATAGAGTCCCCCCTATTATAAAAGTGGTCTTCATCGACTATGATCTTTGTAACCAACCTTTTGCAAACCGATGAGGACTAATGAATAAAAAAAGTCTTCCAGATCAGTCATATTCTGATGCACTGGTGCACTAAGGAAAGAGAAGCATGGTTTTACATGCGTAACAAACTCAGGGGTTTGATTCAAACCACCACTCAAGGAAAGATTCAGACTCTCGTTAGTTCACTTGGTCAATTTTTTGGCAAGGAGAGGACAAATTTCTTGAACACCTTGATCATGTTCTTTTATAGAACAAAATTAATTTTTCTTTGTTCTAGTTCATAATAGACTAGTTTATATTTTCCATGACACTTTTCTATTATATCATCATCTTATTTACTTCAATATAGAATGGACTAATCCTTAGGTGAGACCCACTTCAACATAGTTTTATCTTAATACTGCTCATCTTAAGCATGATAGAACTATCGGGTATATTATCAGAATTTAAAACTTCATTCCTAGACCTTTTAGGGATATTGGATGGACTCACTGGTGGGATGATGCTCTTTCTCACACCACCACTTTTCTTTATGTGTATGGTAAGCATGCTATCATTTTCACGAGTACATTCATAATTTCAAGTTTTACAGGGACTCGAGGCCTATCCTTCTAGTGTCCATCTTCCCACTCAAACTACCCTTTGATGATATAAACTCCAAATTGAGGAGGTCTACAAGGCTAAGGGAACTCAACTTAAAGTTTGAATGTATTATCTGAAAATTGGAGTTAAAGTCACCAAATATTTCTTCTCCCTCCTCCATTTCAGAAGCGCTGTTGATAAAATTAAATCCATCAGGGAAGGAGATGCTAGGATAATCTAGTTACCTGACATCTTGCAAGCCTTTCTACATCATTATCATGGTGTTTTTTGGGCTCAACCCACTTCACCGAAGCGTTAAATAGCTCTACCTCAATGCCTCCATATTGTCCCCTGTAAAGTCTCTGAAGCTTAGTAGGTTGCTTGTGGTAGGCCTCTCACTTTGAAATATTTTAAGGAAGCAACTATGTAGATGGCTACAAATAAAGCTCTAGGTATTGATGGTTTCCCATGAGAGTTTTATCAAAACTTATGGGATATTATGGGCCCTGATCTTCACAAAGTCTTTTCTAAAGTTGTGTTGTCTAATTCACTAGGACTTGTCATCAATCAAGGTAATGTCAAATTTATTCCAAGGTTGGTGATCCTAAGGCTATTATTAATTGGAGACCAATCACCATTCTGAATGTTTCTTCTAAAATTATTGCCAAGGCTCTGATGCTCAATATTAAACATATTCTTCCTTTAATTGTTTGAAGTGAAAAAACATGATTTATCTAGCATAGATATATTCAGGGCAATGTCATTATTGTCTGAGAAAGCATGGAATGGGCTTGGGTGTCTAATCAAAAGGCCCTATTTATCAAGATTGATTTTGAAAAAGCTTATAATCACATAGAGTGGACTTTTATTATTTCCATGCTCTAAGCTCTCAGATTTGGCCCTCACTTTGTGCAGGTTGTGAATATGTGTTTTCACAATGTTAGGGCATGTATTACTATAAATGGGACCCAGTCTAGTTGGTTTCAATTTTATTGATCTATTAGACAATGTTGTCATTTAGTGCCTTCTCTATATATCTTAGCAAATGAAGGCTTTAGCTATCGTTTTTAGATAACTTTGCTTCTAGGGGCTTGGAGAAGGGAATTTCTCTTCCTAATTCTAATCACAAGCTACTTAATCGTCATTTTACTAATGACTCTTGCCTCACTCTTTAGGAGGAAGTAGCCAAGAATGCAATGGAATGCCTTCACACTTTTTGTTTGGCCTTTGGGTCATCCATACAATAGAAGAAAATGAAGTGTTATCTCCATTTTCTCTCACCTAAAACTCCTTAGTTGGAGGGATATCAATGGCAATGGCTTCTCCCTAGAGTTCAATTTATGTTTTTGGGATTTCTATTTGCTTTTCGTGCCTTTCCTACTGATTTGTGGTCTCATGTGGTTTAAAGGGTTGAGAAAAAAATGTCTTTTTCAATTACCAAGCCCTTTATCACTTGCAAGTAAGTTTCACATCTGTTCCAACATATTGGCTTCTACTCATGTGTACTACTCTTCTTGATGGGCTCCCTCTAATGTTGCCTCTGCTACACTGGAAAAGCTCCTAATGGATTTCTTATGGGCTGATTTTGAAGGCCACAAAGGATTTCACAGAGTTTTATGGGATATGTGGTGCCGACCTAAAGAGGTTGGTGGCTTGAGCCTCACTGATGTTAAGCTTCAAGGGCTTGCTCTTAGCATTAAGTAGATCATTAGAGGGATGGAAGGTGATGAGGCCTTGAAGATTTTTTTATGAAATTGTATCTCCCAAGGACACCCTTGAGGTAGAAAGTCCTGGCAAGGCCTTGGTTTGCATATGCTTCTCATAATTCATGTTCCTATTAAGATTAATGTCACTTTTATCATGTATAGTATATGGAAAGCTTGGTAAAGGCTGAAACCGCATCTCATCTGGGTGGAAGAGGGATTCAGAAATGACCTATCTCTTAATAATCACTCCCTTTGGTGGTCCCCAATGGTGAATTTTCATAATGTTCACTTTGCATTGGTTCCATGGATCAAGGGGTAAAGGTTGTTAAAAAAGGGTACTAAAACTATTGGAGATCTATTTTACAAAGTTTGTGGCACTTGGCTTCCTTGAAATCTAGTTTAGAACAAATTTAACCTTAATAAGGAAGATGTCGATTCTATTCAAGAAATTTAGAGTTCTATACTTGAAGAGTACCTTCATAAGCTTGGGGTTACTTCCCTTTCTCCCTGGTGGAAGGATTGGCATTGGGCTACTACTAAACCCTTTTGTCATTATTTCCTCCATTTGGGGTATAATCCTTTAGCTCCTCAACACATTCAAGATGACATTCTCAACCACCATTGGAATCTTTGTTCCAGCCAGGTGGTCTGGGCTATAAGTTTTTCCACTATATGAAATGACTTTATTGAATGCAAAAAGGCTCAACGACCATCTTAAGCACATGGGGGTCACACATCCCATTTGCCCAGCGTGTCACCAACCAAAAATGCTCAAGCATATTTTTTGGTTTTGTACTCATGCCCAATCAACTTGGAATTGGATTCACACCCTTTTCCAGTGTTTTAGACCAGAATGCTTTAAAGTAGAAAATGGCTCTCTTCAAGTCTCCACCTTGTTACTTGCAAGACATAATATATTTTGGTAGATTTTTTGTGCTGATATTCTTATTTTGAAATTTGGAAAATTAGAAACTATGCTTTTTAAAATCATGAAGATATGGAAAGAATCTTTTACATAACTAACAAAGTTGTTGTGATCTCGAATGTCATCCTGTAGATTCAGAGTCAAACATACAAGGTTCATCTGGAGCTTAACCATCTTCAACGACTATTATAGTACCGGGGAAATAACTTATGTGCAGTTGGTTGAGAGCTCTCATATATGCCATGTACCTCTTCTCCTCCTTGTGGGAAAGGACGTGGTTTTTGTTAGAATCATTCTCAGAGCTATCATAGGATTCCCTCTCCTTGCTCTCATCAGTCTTCCCTTCGTTGTAGTGGATCTAGTGGTTCTAACAGAGGAGGTGGTGGAGGGCGGTTGGGGCTTCTACCTATAGGACAAGTTTCCGCACTTGGCCTTTGCTATTTCACCCTCTCGACAGGTGGAAGAAAATAAAATCCAACCACATAATGATGGATGGGAGCTTTTACTAGTGGATGACGACCCTCCTGCTCAGAGGGGCTAGTGAGGAAATATGCAAGATCCTCACTCTCCGCCGCCCCTACTAGCTAACATGTTTGTTGCTACTGTTTAATGAATTTTGAGTTCTTGTATTTTTTATGTGCTCCTTTTTTTGTTGTTATACACTTATGTCAATATGATTTGATGCAATCTTTTTTCTTTTATGGTCATTATTGATCCTCTATTGAATTTATTCATTTTCAAAAAAAATTATAACTCAGTATGATTTCACTTCTGAAATATAATTCTTTCAACAATTTTTTTTTATATGACCAACATTATACTTTATCATTTTTTATTAATATAAATATACTTTTCAATTAAAAAAAGAAAAGTAATTATAGCATAATTCAAGGCATGGTCATAAGTGAACTACATTAGCATGGATTGTACATTAAACCCATTCTATTGATATAAATATGCCCCATAGTTATGAGATATATAGTTGGAAAGATGAGTATTCCATGATAATGTATAATAAGATGGATTTTATGTCTTATACTATGCGCAATCAGATTTGTCCTTTAATTATTTTACCAAACATTTCCTTTAATTTATTCTTTCTTTTTATAATCATGTTTTTTTTGAGTGAATCACACTACAGGTCAATTTATCGTGTTGTCTTTATGGTATTTTTTTGAAGACGTTTTCATGCACTCCGTTAATTATTTATTTTCAGTGCAGAAGTGTTAATCTTATAACCCTTATCACTTTTACTATGTGGTAACAGAGAGTGAATTTAGATTTTTTTGGTGGGTTCAGATATTGATTAAAATAGAGAAAATAATATTTATTAATACACTGATAGAATATACAGTTATTGGATTTGAATGGGTTAGATTGATTTGTGAGAGGGGTAGATACCTTAATTTATAGAGGGGTGGAGAAGTGTAGGAGAAATTGGGAAGGTTTTAAATAGGAATGATCTAGAAAGAAGAGATATCCAAAATAATTTAAAGGAGGGAAGGCTCTAGAAGATAGAACCATCTAGAAGAGGTGAACAGTTCCAAAAGAAGATAAAAAGGATATATGTGGAATAAATAAACATTATTCTAGCAAATATGGTAGGATCATTAGATTAAATTTGGAGGAAGATGCTATCCTGTTAAGGTGTTGAGTCGGTCAATAATTAAAATGATTATATATTTAACATTCTTACTCGTATTTATATATTAATATTTAAAGAATCAACTAAAATATATTATTTTATTCCTTGATAGATTGTAAATTTAATCTTTAACGAAATTTAAAACTCTCTGTAAAAAAAGATTATTCCATAATTAATTAAAAAACATTCTTATAAAATCAATTAAAGACTTTCACATGTATTTATATAAAGTTATTTTAAATTTCAAACAGTCAACTAAAATAAGCTGTTTTATTCCCCAATAAACAGTAAGTTTGGTCTTTGAAATATTTAAAACACTATAAAAAAGATAGTTTCCTAACTACTAGCTAGAAGGAGCATTCATATAAGACCAACTCTAAAACCATAAAAGCATGAAGTTAGTCAATTGCACGTTTCCCCCCAAGTGAGCTTGTATGACATCTACCTCTAAAAACCTAGTCACCTATATTTACATTAATAGCCCCAATGAATCTGGAATCTTGAAGCCAGTTGAAGAGTCGATGCCATCATACCATAAAAGCATGAAGTTAATCAATTACCTGTTTTTATGTAAGCATGTAGGAAAACATATTTGAATGGTTTGGTTTTTTTCGTTTCTGAGATTTTTTTTATTTTGTTGGGAATGTTTCTATTTTATTTTTGTGAGTAAAGATTACGTGTTTATTTTTAATTTCCTTTTAAAGTTTATTTTTAGTATTTTTATGTTATTAATTCATTTTATGATTATTTAATATATTAAATTTTAATTTTTATTGAATTTAATGGATATGTTATTCGATTTAAATTTCAAATTAAAAATCAATTAAAATATAGTAAATTAAGATTTTTTTTATTAATATTCACGATTAAGTGATATATGAGTTAATTTTTTAATTTATAATATCATAATTTTGATATTTTAGTTGACATTATTGCATCATTATCTTTTATGTAACTTACATTAAAATTAAGTGATAAAAGAAATATAAAATTAGAGAGATAAAAACATGCACTAACATTCGTGTTCTACGTCTCTTTCTTTTTTCTAATGTGATATTATTCTGAAATTTATTTTTATCAAATAAAATAAATGATCATATTCTCAATAATTATAACAAAAATACATTATTAAATTCAACAGAATTCATTAAAATGTAGTACAAATATTAATAAAACCAAACAATATTTTCTTAAACAATATAAATTTTAACTTACAATTAATAAATGGAAATTTATACAATTAAAACTCCTTTATTTTAATCTTATGTCAATTAATTATATTAAGTAAAACCAATACACTCTTTAGTACTTTTTTATGATTCAACACTTTTAAACTTATTATTATGGTGTATTACCTGTGTATGGGCCCGACGCCCTTAATTGACATAACCCTTGCTCTCTCTTATTGTTTCCCTTTTCTTTGACCAATTTATCCCTATGTTGTATTATATGGTTCAAATGGTAGATCTAAATTTAAGATTAATACTCTATTATGTTTGGATAATGTTTAGGTATAAAGACAAATAAGATACCTCATGTCATCTCCATTTCAACGATAACAAATATTAATTATTATTATTATTTTTTTTTAAAATGGAAATTTATAAATCTTAAACAGTTGTCATGAATTGTTTGAACTTTATCAAAATTAATAAAAAAACACGATAAAAAGCCCAGACTCATCACTCAGAACACATGTAAAGTTTTAAGACACAATAAAATTTAATTATGCGTTGTGAAGTTGTTTTATAATACTATGTTTTGAATTTTTTTTTAAAACCTTTAAAGACCATATTTTCTATTTTCAAAAAATAGATGTGTTACTTGTCTTTTCTATTTTATGCACTTTAGAAGTATTCTGGCTATCAAGTGACTGATTTTAGTTTTCATAAATAACATCGAATGCATTATGTTGGTGTTTTATTTTTAATTAATTAGAATAAATAATTTATTTAAATATATTATTTCATATAATTTTTTTAACATTAATTATTTTAAGCAAAATAATCAATTTAAATTATAGTTTGAGATATTTATAAATAATAAGATATATATATATAAATTTATTTTAGTTTTTTTCCTGATAATTTTAATGTTCTTTTTTTATTTTGGTACAATCTTAATTAATTAAAATATTTTTTTATAAAGTATGAGCAGATTAGTGGGCAAGTATCATACTTTTTCTGCTTCTACAGGACACCACACACTATTAACAGAAAATATAGAGGTATAATTTTTACCTTGGTAAATAATGATGGTGTTTTACAATTAGTTTTTAATGAAAGAAAATATAATATAATGATCAAGCTGCTTTATGGTGTTGATGGCCAAATGAATATATTTATTTAAATATAAAATGAAATTATTAATAATTTAAAAATATATATTTTAATTTATCATAATTAAATTAGATAGTTTTTAGTTGTGAATAAATAAGAGATTTAAAAAATAGATGTGATGTTGAATTTAAGTTTTCAAGGAAGAAACAAATGGAACATATCACATATTATATATCATTTTAAGATTTTGATAATTAATTATACTTGATAAAGATAATAGAAATATATAATTTTGAGTAGCCCACTATTTTTAGTATCATGTTATTTTTTACAGTCGATTATTTTTAATAATATGTTGTTTTTAGTAATCTTAAAAATGTTGTCATCGATGTTGACGATATGAGATACAATATTTCAGAAGTAATTTTTAAGCTTTCACTCATTAGAGACAAGTAGTTTAAGAAGCTAGTCAGTTCTAGTAAAATGTTTATACTCTTTAAAATGTGACTTGAATGTAATAGCATCGTTCCAACATCATTTAATATTTTATTTCCTTTAGCAGCAAAGAAAACAAAATAATTGAACAATATATTGGGAGAATATAAGGATATATTTTACTCACCTAAATAAGTGCCTACACATTGTGTAGAAAAGTATACCATAAATTTTATCTTCAAAATACCTCTACCTAACAATTCTTTATATCAAAAATCATTTCTAGAGATTGAATAGATCAAGTAGTAGATGCATGGACTGGTGGATAAATTACACATCATGCCTAGCTCTTCACCTTGTGACATCCCAATTGTGATTGTGTCAAAGAAGAATGTAACATGGTGGTTGTGATTAGATTAAAAAACTTTCAAAAATATAATATTGAATAATCTCCATCCTCTTCCAAGGATTGAAAACATGTTGGACAAGCTCCTTGGTGCCAAATTCTTCACAAAAATTAATGTTAAGTATGGGTATCATTATATTCTTTTTGAATTTAGAGATGTCTTAAAAATTAACTTTCAAAGCAAATGAAGGTGTTTTTGAGTGGTTTGTTACAACCTCTAGCTTAACTAATGCACCAATGACATTTATGTGGATGATGAATGGCATCTTCAAAGTTTACACTACTTTATTTTTTGTACTCCACCTTGATGACATTTTAATCTTTAGCAAAATATAGGATGGACATATGTGTCATATTGAAAAAGTGTTTCATACTTTGTGGAAATATAAGTTGGATGCTAATATAGAGAATTTTTATTTGCCATGCGGGAGATATAATATCTAGTATACATTATAACACACATAGTTCATGTGGACCCAACTAAGATTCAAGCTATCTTGTAATGGTTAAGACAAAAAATCTCATAAAACTTCGTAGTTTTTTGAGATTACGAAATTTATACATGATATTTATTATTCATTTATTTTATGTAATTTTTCTTCTGAACAAAGCATACCAAATGTACGACTAAATAAAGTTTCTTATGACTAGTTAGACACCAAAAAGTGTTTGACGAACTGAAATAAAAACTTTAATATGTACTAATATTTATATAACTAGATTTTTAAAAATAATTACAAATAGAGACTGGTGCATTTGATTATGCATGTAGAACAACCCTCACTCAATTTAATTTGATCAGACAATTACTTACACCAATGAAACATTGACTGTGCTATTGAGGAAATATCATAATTAACTGAGCTTTATGCCATTGTCTAGGCATGTAAGAAAGAAATTCCAACTCTAGATATTCAACATCCCAATGTTGAGATCGAAGCTGAAAAAATAGCTAGATAAAATGTTGGTAGCAAGTATCATAAATCCATGGAGGATCAAAACAAATATTTTCTATGGTAATACAAAATGTTAAAGTAGGGGAGATTAGAATCTATATGGACTATAGGGAACAAAATAAGGCGTGTACATAGCCCTTTTTCCACACTCTTCATAGATGAGGTGCTTTGAAACTGGCGTGGGAAGGGAAGTCTACATCTTTTACCGATTGCTTCTCGAGGTATCATCAAGTCAATATTTTAAAATAAGATAAATTCAAGTTCAATTTTCATACGAGTTCAGGATCTTCTATGTACATGGTGATGCCTTTTGCCTCGTGATATTCAATTAGATTAGGTCAGCGATTTCATAGAGGTTTTTAATGAGTTCCCAAGAGTATACTTTGATGATTGAATGGTATACGGGTTACTCAAAGACCACATGTAGGTGCTTTGACTGATGCTTAAAAGTACAATTTTCTAATAATATTGGGTGTATGTTTACGACACCCTTTGGACCTGCTTGGGCACATTATAAAGACTAATGGTGGATACCCTCAACCTTATAATCATACTGAATATACTAGCACCTAAGGTGAAAAAATGATGTCAAGATATTACTTTTATATTTTGGCTCTCACGGGAGGTTCATTTGAAATAATGTCACTATTAGTGTCTTTATAGAAGAATTATTAAATAAATAAAAAATCACTTGAATGGTGTTTTTTAATAACACAAGGCATTTTATAAACCAAAAAATAATTTTGTTAGAAGTCCAAATTTTGGTTTTCTATATTAGAAACTGTAATTCCATTTACACATTGATGTGCCAAAGATAGTAATAGATTCCGTACTATCACAATTGAAATCCCATATGGACCACATAATATTATTTGACATGAGGAAATTTACCAATGGGGAAATCAACCATACAACCACAGAGAGATAAGCTTGGGCCATGGCACATGCTCTGAAAATATCAAAACAATTTTTATTGGCAACACCATTTAAATTCTATGTTGATCATGAGCCACTAAAATACCTAGTTAATAAGCCAATGATAACAAGATGAATATGCAGATTTTTCATGTTATTCTAGTATTTTGAGTTTAAAATAACGATAAATCCAAGCATAGCCAATCATGGTTGGGATTATTTGTCCATAATTGATAACGGGAAGGAGAAGGTATTAATAGATGATAATTTCCCAAGCACTCATGTATTTCAGATTAAGGTAAGAACCTAGTATTTTGGTGAGCATTACAATATTTTTGGGCAATATGTATGTTGCAGAATGTGGTAAAAAAGAGTGCAAAACATTTTTTACACGAGAATTCCTATTCACACTAATAATTGGAGCCTTATAAAATATAGGGAGGCATGGGATATTAAGGAGAGTGGCTTTTATTATGAAATATATTGCATGTTTAAAGAATCCCATGATGGAGTAATTAGATATCATAATTTATGTGATGTGATAAGAAAAAAGGTGCTATTGGCTAGGAGATGGTAGCCAACACTATTCATGGATGCTCATAATTATACAAGGTCGTGTGATATTTTTCAAATGATGAAGACAAATGCTAGAGACGATATGTTTTTAGCACTTGTACTTTCCTTCATGTCATTCAAAAAATGGGGCATTGACTTTGTAGGTCATATCAATCCCACGACAAGCAAAATACAAGTACAGTTCATAATAATAGAGACAATATTTGATAAGATGAATGGAAGCAATCCTCATTAAGTATTTTACCACAAAAAACATCTAAGTTTTAAAACATAAGTATTAGAATAGAGTTTGGGTGCCCTATCAACATCAAAAGTGATCAAGGGAAGCACTTCATTAATCCTGCAATATAATAGCTATTGAAACACTTTATCAAAATCTGAAATGGAAGCACATTATAAAAACCTTTATGAATGGCACCTCATAGACTTTTGGTGAAGAAAAACAACATTAAGACAACGAATTTGGAAATAAATATTATGGCAGGTCTTTGGAAATAACATAATACTTATAAGACGTTGACCAAGTGTTGGATGAAGAAAAACAACACTAAGACAATGGATTTGGAAACAAATATTATGGCAAGTCTTTGGGAGTAACACAAGACCTATAAGACATTGACCAAGTGTTGGATGAAGAAAAACAACACTAAGACAATGGATTTGGAAACAAATATTATGGCCGATCTTTGGGAATAACACAAGACCTATAAGATTTTGACCAAGTGTTACCCCTTTTAGTTATTATATGTATGTTTCAAGATGAATGAAGAGGACTTGCTAAAGGAGAGACTGATAAAATTGCATAAGTAAGATGAAAAAAGGTTCATTATGGTTTACAGTCAAATACAAGAGAAGAGGCAGTAGAAGGAATGACATAAAAATAATTATTAGAATAAGGAGATTGTTTTAAGAGATAAGGTATTTTTGTATGATAACAACTATAAGAAGCTAGGGAAATTAAAAAATTAGTGATTAGGGCTATATTTTATTGACCACATATTGACATCAGGTGTGTTGAGGAATGGCTACATAAATTATGTAAGTCTTAAGGCCTATATAACTAGTTGAGGGAAAAATATATACTTAAAATAGAAAATGGGAAAAAGAAAACAAAAAGGAAAAAAAATGAATATTTGAAAATGATTTTGAAATAATATAAAAAATATAAATAGGAGGGAAATAAAAATTAAAAACTTGAAACAATTTTGGCAAAACATAAAAAAAGATATGATTTTGAAAAATAGGAAAATATAATAAATCAAAGGAAAACTAGATTGACCACCAAATTGAAAACCAAAAAATGAAGGCTTGGTAAAGTAGAAGAGTGAAAACCTTAAAGGGCATTCCTCTATATAGTGAATTCAATGCTTGTTTTATGAGGATTTAAATTGGAAGCTTAGTTTCAACACTAGTTCAACTAAGTATAAGGAGCAACTAGATGGTGGGAAAGTAGATCTTAGATAGATAGTTTGAAATTTAAAATTTAAAATCTGAAGTGAAGAAAGGAATGTCATGAAGAATAACAGAGAAGGAGAATTGAATGATAGGTAAGATAGCCAAAATGGGTAGAGATGCATTTTTTTTAATGAAATATGAGCCCTTAAAAATAAAAAATAGAACACTAAAAATTGTAAAAATTATAAAAAGTAAATGAGGAAGTAGGAAACAACTACGAAAAATCTAGCAAGTAAAAAAAATAATGAAAACTTGTGAGTTTAGAGAGTAGGAAATATAGAGATAACATAGATATAGGCTACACAAATCATGTTTGACGAGTAGATTTACTGACCAAAACACAAAAATCACTCATCGAAGTTGTATCTCTCAAATCCACAAGGAGCTTTCTCCGTGGTCCCATTTTAAGTTGAACATTATGAAGATATGCAAAAGTACATATATAATTGGTTAGGAGAAATCTAGAACACCACCATGGGGGGTGAGTGGCAAGAAATTTTAAGGATAGACCCAGTCATACAAGAATGGGTTTAGGAAGAGAGAAACTAGGTCATCTGCAAAATGAAACTAGATGGATGGATCATGTTCCCATTATTCATAATGCACAAAATAACTCTCAAGAATGTGGTTAAATAGGTTCATAATGACGTGCTATATATCTTGATTAGCCTTAACACATCATCATTTATTTCATTCACATAGTCACATGATTGAAGAATGAAGGTCATGACATGAAAATATGAAATAAGAAGGGGAGTGTGATCATAAAAGAGTTTGCGTAATTAATGTGGACCTTCACCAACTAGATATTATTATTCATCAATAAGATGAGTTATCCACAAGTGTGATATGTGACCTAGGTGGTGGCTTGGAATGTGTACCATACTAATCAAGAGGTTTCTTCCAACACATAGAGTATACAGATTGCCTGGTAGGTGGTAATGTTGAGACTTAAATATAACCTATGTGCTTCTCTCAAGAAGCAATTCATGGGTATATTTGAGAAAAAAATGTTAATCATGACTTCAAATATGGATTTTGCCTTTTAATGATCATAATGTGTTTTTACAAGGACCTTGTTTAGGAAGGAAGGATTATTAGTCTTCAAAAATGTGAAGCCCACTGATGAAAAATTAATGGAATATTTGAACACATTATCATATAAGAATTACAAAGTAAACAAATCAAGGAAATGTGGAGATCATATTGGACATATGGTGGCGGGTCAATACTGCATATCAAGCTTGGTGATGAAAAATATAAAGAGGTTTGATTTGACATGGATACAAATAACATTTATGTCCCCATACAAAGTTTTCCAAGAAAGAATACCACCACTCTAGTTGGAAGCCATAAATGAATTATTAGATAGATTAATTCTAAAAACTCTAGCCCTCCCAATGGACCCTATATCTCTAATTCAACCCAAATGGATTGACGATGCATCATAATAGGGGGCTAGGTAAAGTTTATGGAGATAGAACATGAATAGGATTTTATGAGCATGATAATACCTCCTCTATTACTACAATAAGAGCAAATAAAAATATAACTTAGGGTTGTCATTGACCTCAACTTCCCAAACTTCATGACACTAAAAAAAGGCAAATAAAATGTTGGAAATATGATTGTCATTGATGTCAAAAGGGACATTATAAGCATGTCATTGATGTTCAAGGCTGCATATGGTGATTTAAGTATGTACAAGGGATCCTGTTAGAGGTCAAGGATAATTGGAGTGCTTATTTACATGAGTGGAATTCATCCAATTCTTTATTATGTTCATCTAGACATTTTGGGTCTATGACAAGAAAATCTGAGAAGGCAGTTTGTTGACATCACCATTGCCATGTGTAGATGAGACTGAGAGAGAAGGCCATATGGTTATGATCACATTAGTCCCTAGTTGTTATGTGCCAAATTTGAATTCATGCAAAGAAGTGCGATAGAAGATATGGGGATGCAAATTTGGCTACTCAAATAATATAACTTAGGGTTGTCATTGACCTCAACTTCCCAAACTTCATGACACTGAAAAAAGGCAAATAAAATGTTGGCAATATGATTGTCATTGATTTCAAAAGGGACATTATGAGCATGTCATTGATGTTTAGGGTTGCATATGGTGATTTAAGTATGTACAAGGGATCCTATCAGAGGTCAAGGATAATTGGAGTGCTTATTTCATCTAGACATTTTGGGTCTATGACAAGAAAATCTGAGAAGTTAGTTTGTTGACATCACCATTGCCATGCGTAGATGAGACTGGGAGAGAAGGCCATATGGTTATGATCACATTAGTCACTAGTTGTTATGTCCTAGATTTGAAGTCATGCAAAGAAGTGCGGTAGAAAATATGGGGATGCAAATTTGGCTACTCAAATAAAATTCACTAAGTTTCTATACTTAGCCAAATTTACAAAAGGGTTCAAGTAGAGCCAAGTAAGCATGTTGATGAGGTCAGCATTTGTGTACATGGAGGTGTTAGGATAAAATGATCATACGGGTTTGTTCATTTTTATAACTAGTTTTTATCCATCAAATCTTAGGTCACATAATATAGTGCAACAAAATATATGCATGAGCAAAGTTGGGCTCTTAGTGACTTTGACAATGTTTTCTCATTGTCAAATTTGCAGATTACAAGAAAATGCTGAGTAAGCATTTTTATGATGTCATATTTTGCATGTATGAAGGTTTTTGGAGTAGATAGATATATGGATGGAATCCCCTAATTGAGAAGATATTATGCACTAAATTACAGGTCATGCGATGAAGCACATCAAAAGTTATGCAAGAACAAAGTTGGTTTTTCAGGCAGTTCTAAGCATAGTTAGCTCTGTGGTAGAAGAATCTAAGTGAGAAAATTAATGGCATTATATCTCACATGCATGAAATATTTAAGAAGAAATGAGCATATGGGTTTGTTCACTATCATGCCTAGTTTATATGGTCCAAATTTTAGCCAAGCAGTTGAGTGAAACAAAAGATATGAAGGTGCAAAGTTAGCCTTCCAGGCATAATTGAGATAGTCCCCATACTTAGCCAAATATACACAAGGTAAAGTTTGAGCTTCTTAAAATATCAATAGTTAGTGCTTAATCATATGTTAAAGATCCAATGAATCATAGCACATTTAATATGTCAAATTTACCTACGAGTGAACATGCTAGTGACAAGTGTCACAATCATGGAGCTTGAATAATAAATCTATGGTGCAGTTCAAAGTTAATTATTCAATGATCAATGTGAAGATGCCAAGTGTCTCAATACTAGGAAATGACAATAATGTGCAAAAGGCACGTGCTAATTCTAAGTGTCACATTCATGAAAAAATGTCAAAGATAAAGTTTGAGTTTGTCAAAAGATCGAATGGAGAGGGGTTGATTGTGCAATGAAGATCTTAAAGAGTGAGTAGAATTAGATGAGGACAAGTGGTCGATGTTTAACCATAGAAAGAGATAAATTTTATATAACTATGAAGATCTAACGGCATGCAGGAGCTTGGATTAGAAAGATTAACAAACACATTTTAAAGTTGAAGAATTAAAGTCCAGAAGCGTACAAAGATCGAACATAGCATATAAGCTTGTTAGAGATTGATCTAATAGATGCATTTTAAATTTAAGTAGATTGAATGAAGACCATCAGATCACGGTGCTAAACTTAAGATCAATGGTCAATATTTAAAGATATGATCATGCTAACGGTCAAGTGTAGGAATATGTAGGTAAGCCATAAATTACGATACAGATAGTGAGATTAATTACTGTAATTGATCAAATTTATAAATAGGTATGTGCATCAAAACTAGAGTCCAATAAATGCTATAAATAGTAATGAGACTAGGAATCATAGTGGTGGAGCATGAGTTCAAGATGTAGGAAACTTGTTCAAGAGATAATGAACTAAGTCTAGAACTGAATGTGATGTGTTAGCAAACTAGTGTGAACACATAGAAGATATAAAACCCTAGATCAAATGATTATATATATGTCATCTAGGATATAGGAAGAAGTGGCTGGATTTATTTGAATTGTGTCAAATAAAGAAATATAGAGACACAGAGATAGAGGGGTAGAGAAGGAAAGAGAAGAGAGATGAAGTACAGAGCATGAGCAGTTACAAACCAAACCTATAATAAAGAAAATAATATTGGATTCATTTATGAATCTAAGATGTAATCTAGGGTTGTAGCTCCATAGAAGAATCTAATAGGTAGGTGCCATGAGGTAAGCTGATTTGGTGCTCAGTTAGGGAGTGGGTATTTCCTTAGAGTTGGTACTCTTAAATCAGGGGATTGGTGTCTCCTTAGGGTTGGTTCTCTTAAATTTATAACCGGTGAGGTTTTGATTGTGAGGTTGGATTAGAATAGTAGATTCTAGCAGGTATTCTCACTGTGGTTTTTCCAATATTGGGTTTTTCACATATACATATGGTGTCATCTGAATTTGTGTATGTGTAATCTCTGCATATTTATTTTAATTTGCATATGTTTTTAAATCTATTTTAAAAGGTATTAAAAAGGACTAAGTTAATCAATATATTGATTCACCCACTCTTAGTATATAGTTGTGATCCAACAAAAAAGGTCATTGATATACTGCAAAGGTCATAGAGAATAAGGACTATAAATCTAAGTATGGGCACATTACAAATAACGGTGGAGGAAATTATAGTTTTTCATGTGAGGAAATCTACCACTAGATGAGTGTTACATGGAGGAGAGATGGAAGACAAGAGCATCAATCATATTATTTGAGGAAAAAAGGAGGCCATAAAGGTAGAGATGGACCCTCTAACAAATCATATAGGATTCTTTTCTAAGAATAACCTACGATCTCAGTGGCATCATCCATGGAGGTTGTGGATGAGTCACTAGTACATATTAGCTTAGGGAAAACAAAAATAATGCCTATTTTGGTCAGATTAATATGAATAAGAAATATAAAGGTAAGCATTGAAAATATTCATGAGTAAGAATGATCATCGTCAACCACAAGAGCTAGATTGGTCACATACTTAAAGAGCAAGTCCTCTAAGGGAAAAGAGAATATAACGATACGTGGAGGAAATGGGTTAGGGTTATTATGGGAGGAGGACTTATGGTATGAAATTGAAGATACATACATCCTCCTCTTATGTCTTTAGACCCATGCTAGTTTGGAAAGCACCAGCAAGTGGTATGATATACTAAATATATGATAAGATTATCAAGGCCATCCTAGAATAAATGACAATTATAAAATTACATATGATGATCTTTTAAATATTATTCTACCCACAGTATAGGATCATGTCATTAAAATAATAGAGGTACGAAGGAAGTCCATGCAAACTTCTAAGGTGCTAAAGAGGAAGTTCTTTATAAAGTGTTGGAGGTAAAAAAACATGGCACTAGAGGATATAAAATCATAAAGGATGTTATAGGATGAGATCAAGACAAAGAAAATGATAAAGTCATTATTAAGGGTTCTAGGTGATAATGTAGTAATAAAAAATGTAGCGGTTAAAAAAGTTATGGATAAAACGTAGTATGACAAAATGTTGCATATGACATAATGTTGTAGGATAAAATGTAATGAATACAAAACATCATGGTATTGGAAATGTTGTGAAAATGTCATGGAAATGTAGTTGAAAGTTGTATCCTCTTCTGTGTGAATGGGTCCCTTATGATATTTTACCCTGCAATGTTTTATCCTCGTGATGTTTTTATCCTCAATGTTTTGTCCTCACGATATTTTGTCCACTACGTTCTTAACTGCTATGTTTTGTCCACTACATTTTTGATGGATACCTTATTAAGAGCCTCCAAGTAGGCAAATAAATAGAATAAATATAGAAGAAGTATTTGAAACACCACCTAACATAGATTGGAACTTACAAGCTAAAAATGAGAAACTTAAAAAGGATAAACAGGTGACCACCTTTTTTTTCCCCATTGGTGTTGGAGATAGAAATAATAAAATGAAAAATTATTATAAAAAGGTAAAAGAGGAAGGAGAAAAGGACAAAGAAGATAAAAAGGAAAAAGAAGAAAAAAATATAAATATAGGTTATAGTAGGAGGAAGAGAAAAGGTGGAAACAAAAATCACCAAAAAGAAGGGGGAAAATTTAAGCTATCAAGAAGGGGGAAATTTAAGCTAGATAAAGAGGATCACTAAACAAAGGTGAAAAAATAAATTCTTGCAAGAGGATCAATAAAATATGAATCATGTAATGGGTTGTAATTTCGATCAAGTCAGAAGGGGATAGTTGGGCTAACCCCACATTTTTCTATATCACTGCATAATTCAGTAAAATATGAATCATGTAATGGGTTATTATTTTGATCAAGTCAGAAGGGGATGGTTGGGCTAACCCCACACATTGTAAAAAAAATTAAAGATTTTGTAACTAATCTAGACATCACCCATTAATGCGGAGACCTATCTTTTGGAGGCCATAACTTTTGACTTGTTAAACTGATTGAGCTCTACTTCATGGAAAAATAAAGATAAAGGAAAGAATAATGCATCTATAACTAGATTCACTAGTTAGGGCCAACTCTAAGATGTTTATAGAACCATCAATCTCATCTAAGGGTCCGAAAATGTACTCTATTATTTTTAGTTATGCTAAAAATAACTAAAATTAAATAACTTAGTAACCCAATGTGAACATGGGACAAAACTCATCCAAGATCATGAATTTATTATTTAGAGGATATGTTTAAAATATTAAGCCCATCTAAACTTGCATGCAAAATTTATTATGAAAATGAAGTTACTATTTATAGTAGGGGTAGTTAATTCTAGGTAGATTATTATTATTATTTTTTTTTAAATTTTTAATGTCAACTCCAATTTTGAGCTAATGTTCATTTAAATAATATTATGTAATGTTTTTATTCATTCAAATTTAATCAATTAAGATTATTGTTTCATGAAATTTTGAGATTTGTTCATATTAAAATATTTTTGCTTTGCTAGTATATGGATTTATCATATAGTATCAGAGTAAGTTAGACTCTTGAAGGTAATATATTTATGAATTTTTATTGTGTTTTGAAATTATATTTTTGGAGACTATTATGTGATTTAATAACATGTGTAAAAATGTTGAAAGGACAATGAGGAATTACAAAAATGAATAGGACTATACAATAACTATAAAGGCAAGTGGAAAAATTAACTATATTTGTCACAAATACATCAAAGACAAAGACATGTAGGAGAGGAAATATATCATGAAGAATTTTATAAAAATGAGGAATAATCGAAACAATCGACATCAATGGAAGATAGGATGGTTTGGGATTTAAATGGAAAAACAAAGGAATCAAAGTCAAAGTTTCAGAGTATGAAGGTAGTTTAAAACTAGAGGAGTTCATAGGCTAGTTAATTAGCATGCAAAAGTTCTTCAAATGGAAAAGTCTGAGAGAAGACAAGAAATGAAAGTTTTCATGTATGAAATTAAAGGGTTGTGAAATGATTTAGTGGGATCACCTTTAAAAAGAGAGATAGAGAATGGATAAATAGAAGATCAACACTTGGAGCAAGATGAAGAAGAATCTACGGCAGAAGTTTCTTCCTGTAGATTACGCATAAACCCTATACAAAATATTATGGAATTTAAGGCAACATGATCACTACATAAAATAACATATAGATGATTTATATAAACTTTCCACACAATTGGAGCATGACGAAAGAAAAAAATAGATGGTCGTAAGGTATGTAAATGATTTGAAGTTTTATATTCAAGATGACTTAAGCATGAATAAAATAATTTTTATAGAGAAGGCCTATCAATTAATTTTGAAGGTAGAAGGAAAAAATAGCCTTTTAGAATATCAATTGGGCCAAAAAGAGGATAATCACTTCTATTAAGGGGGCGATGTGGGTTTAATTCCACTAGAAGAGGATCTCCCTATGGTATAACAAGATAAGAGGATAATAGACAAAAGTTTCAATATCAACAAAGAGGAAGAGGATTTTATAGAGATAGAGGCTATGGCAATGGTAGAGGATGGAATGGTCCATGCAGACCTTATGCTTGTTACAGAGGTGAATAATGACATAAAACATTTGAGTGTCCACACTATCATGAAAAAAAAAGGAGGTTGAAACAAAAGAATAAAATATAAAAGTTGCAGTAGTAGACGAGAAAATATCATGAGGATAACAATAATAGTTTCAAGGAAAGAACATGTGAAAATGAAGAAGGTGATGATTCTTGGTTGCATATAAATATTTTTCGAACAAGATGTACATCAAGAGGTAAGATATACAAAGTAATTATTGATGGTGGTATTTGTTAAAATATTGATTCTAAACAAATGGTAGAGAAACTAGGGAATGGGAAAAAGATCACTACCGTTATCAGATTTCATAGTTTAAGAAGGAAAATAAAGTTACAATAGATAAAATGTGTTTAATAAAGTTTTCTATAGGAAAAACATATAGAGATGAATTATGGTGTGATATTATTCCAATAAATTCATCATATGTGTTGTTGGGAAGGACACAACAATATGATAAAAAGATAATTCATGATAGACCGAAAAGTGCATATACATTTTGGAATGTGGTACAAAGGTAGTTTTACTATCTCTTAAGGAACAAGGGTAGGATGAAAGCATGTTGTCCACAAAAGAATTTATCAAAGACACGAATATGACAGGTTGTTATTATGCATTGATAACAAATAAAGAAGACACAAGTAGTGAAAATACTAAAAAAAATAACAAAAGTGCTGAAAGAATATGTAGATGTTATAACTAATCAGTTACGAAGTGGTTTACCACCAAAGAGGGACATTCATTCTCATATTGATTTGATTCCCAGTTAAGCTCTATCAAATCAAGTAGCTTATAGGATGAGTCCAGTAAAACATGTAGAATTGAATAAACATGTTATTAAATTGGTGAGAAAGGGTGGAGTAAGGGAGAGCATGAGCCCATGCGAAACACCAAAAATACTAAGTCCAAATAAAGATGCAACATGAAATATGTGTATGGATAGTAGAGAAATCAATAAAATAACTATCAAATATAGATTTCATATACCTTGTTTAGATGATATGGTGGATGTTCTTGTAAGATAAAAATACTCTACTAAGATTGATCTAAGGAGTGGATATTATCAGATTCACATTTGTGAAGGAGATTAATGGAAAACATCATTCAAGAATAGGGATGGATTATATGATTGGATGTGAGTCCATTCAAATTATCTTTTGCATGCAACACATTTATGAGGGTGATGAACATAGTGGTATGAGATTACATTGGTAAGTTTGCAGTGGTTTATTTTGATAACATTTTTATATTCATTAAAAGTAAAAAAGAACACATAAGGTATTTAAGATTGGTATTACAATTGTTAAAAAAAGATAAAAACTATGCAATTATGAAGAAGTTCATGTTTATGTAGAATAGTTTGGTATTTTTGTTTTAATAAATGGTGTAAGAACTAATGAATAAAATGTAAAGATAATTGTTGAGTGGTCTATTCCAAATAACATCATAGAGTATGTAAGTTTCCATAGTTTAGCACATTTTTATAGAAAGTCATCAAGAATTTTAGTAGTATTATTACACTAATAACATATTTAATGAGAGAAAATGAATTTGTGTATACAAG
The DNA here is from genome assembly GCA_037957365.1 of Torreya grandis. NCBI lineage: Eukaryota > Viridiplantae > Streptophyta > Pinopsida > Cupressales > Taxaceae > Torreya > Torreya grandis. The sequence goes on along the minus strand of JARHVA010000112.1, from coordinate 114,650 downwards.
GGAAAAAACAAAAAACTTTGAATTGTTGAATAATAAGATTACAAAAAACCTATTTTAATGTTCCCAAAATTTTAAAAAGTGTTTGATGTAGATTGTGATACTTGACATGTGGTAATTGGTGTTGTATTGAGTCAAGAAGGAAGGCCAATAACACATTTCAGACAAAAATTGAATGAGGTAAGAAAGAAATATTTTACATATGATGTTGAATTTTATATATTTTACAAGCATTAAGACATTGGAGGCATTCCCTGATGTCTAAGGAGTTTATTCTATTTCTATATCATAAGGCTTTGATGTATGTTAACATTCAAAAGAAGTTAAATAGTATGTGTTCAAAGTGGGTGTCTTTCTTGTAGGGATGTACTTTTATTTTTAAGCATAAATCAAAAAATCAAAATCATGTACCTGATGTTTTAAGTAGGCAAGTGGCACTATCAACTACTATGGTGAGTGAAGTAGTTGGATTTGAAGTTGTAAAGAAATTATATTAAACTGATCCATATTTTGACAAGATAGTTGAGTAATGCAAGAATTCATTAACATGTGAGAAAGTAGTATTTATGATGAGTAGTTTATACATGATGGTTATCTCTTCAAGGGAAAATAATCATGTATTCCCGTGGGGTATACAAGAGACAATATTCTAAGAGAACTTCAGAATGGTGGTTTGGATGGACATTATGGTAAGACTAAGACAATATATTTGGTGGAGAAGTTTTTTTTTGTGAAATATGAAAAGAGATGCGACAAGGTATTTTTCAATAAGTAGGATATGCCAAGTGGCTAAAGACCATGCATAAAATATAGGATTGTACATGCTATTATAAGTTCCAAGAGGACCATAGATAAATTTGAGTATGTACTTTGTGTTAGGGTTTAGAAACACACAAAGAGGTATTGATTCAATTTTTATTGTTGTAGACATATTTTTTAAGATGCTTCATTTTATTTTGATGTAAGAATACCAATGATGTCATTAAAGTAGCATAACTATTTTTTGGGATGTCATGAGATTACATGGTATTTTGAAAACCATTACTTCATATAGGGACATAAAATTTCTAATTCATTTTTGGATGAATTTATGGAAGAATCTTGGAACTAAGCAACAATTTATTAGTGCATCCCACCCAAAAATAGATGGACAAACATAAATAGTAAATGGAAGCTTGGGAATTGTTTTGAGATACATGGTTGGAGATAAGGCCAAACAATGGGATTTGGCTTTACCACAAGTTGAGTTGCATATAATTGTTTTGTGAACATATCAATAAGAAAAACACTATTTCAGATTATTTATGCTAGAAATCCTTTGGGTATTTTATATTTTTTTACAATTATCAATTACAAGATGAGTTAGTGATGATGTAGAAGTATTTGCAGAGCACACAACAATTATAAGAAGTAGTAATAATAAAGATACATGAAAGTAATGGAAAGTATAAAGAAACAATAAATGTATGAAGAAGATCAAAGGTATTTGAAGGAGATTTGGTGATGGTGTATTTGAGAAATGAATGATTTTACATAGGTACATACAATAAGTTAAAGTACAAAAAAATTGATTTGTGCAGGATTGTAAATAAAATCTATGACAATGCTTATGAGGTGAGTTTACCATAAAATTTTGATATCTGTCGGGTATTTAATGTTTTAGATTTATACAATTTTCATGGTGAATATGGTTGAGGTTAAAAAGATGAATAATTGGATTGAAAGTAACAAGGAAGAAGAAAGGAAAGATAGGAAAAATTATGGGTAAGAAGGTAGTGAACACAAGACAAGGAAGTAATAACAAGTATTTGTTATAGTAGGAAGGGTTACAATAGAGAGAACACATGGATTTCAGAATGAGTGCTAAAAAAATTGACAGGAATAAATGGTGGGAATATAATCAAGGTAACTTATGAGAGCTAAGTTATTTTCAATCAAAGGAGAATGATGCAGAGACTTGTCTTCTAGAAGCCATAACTTTTGAGTCATTAACCTAATTTAGCTATCCTTCATGAAAAAATAAAAATAAAAGAAATAAGAATGCATACATAACCTACTTCATCGATTAAGGTCAATTCCAAGATGTTTGGAGAGCTATATGATATCATCTAAGGGTCTAAAATTGCATTATAGTATTTTTAATAATGCTAAAAATAGTAGAAATCAGATAAATTTTCAACAAGCCCTGAAATTAGGCTAAAACTCATCAAACATCATAAATTTATTGTTTAGAGGATATGTTTAAAAATTTAGGCCCATCAAAATTTGTATGCAAAAGTTACTATGTTTTTATAGTATGGATAATTACCGATATGTAGATTATTATTTTTTTAGATTTTTTTTAATTTTGCATGTCAACTCCAATTTTTAGTTGAGGTTCATTTAAATAATTTTATGTAATGTTTTTATTCATTTAAATCCATGAAGATTATGGTTTTATGAGATTCTGAGTATTGTTTCTATTGATATATTTTTTTTACTAGTCTACTAATTCATCACCCATACATTCCATAAATAACTCATTAAGGGTAGGCTAGTGACCTCAAGAAATTAACTCTTAAAAAAAAAATCGGGGGATGTTATACATTGTAGTTCATATACTGACTGGATAAACCATTTATTCTATATAGAAGAAAGAATCATTATGACCATCCAGGCTATCAACACAATGCATCTCCAATATGATCTAGACTCTATTCTACGCATTGAGAAATAATGGATTAGATGGCGCTAGCATTTCTTGGGGCCATATATATCTAAGGATAATAAGTGATTGATGAGATCATATGTCATTCCATAATATAAATGTAAAAGTATGACACCCCTCACAAATAATAAAGAGGAGGAAATTTTAAGAAGAAATTAAAAATTTATTCATTTGCATAAGAGATGTAGAAACATTTTTATTCATATTATTTGAGTTGGCTAGTGTAGATAGTTGATAAGGAATTAAATATTTTGTAGATCAATCTTACGACTCCATCCCCCATATATCACATGAATGCATATCCTAGTAAAATGAAACATAAAAGGTTATTGTCCCTTGAAGCACAGTACACAAATGAGTAGATGGAGTGGGTAGAGATAAAAAATTAAATAGATGAATATGGCACATTACTAACTAGGAAGTTGGAGAAGACAAAGGTAGCTATAACAGATCATGAGGCCTATTTGAAGATGTTGGATGGTGAATATTTACCCTCCAACATTGTGGCTATGGTCACAAAAAATTCTACTTTATCCCATAAGATCTAGATGGCAAACTTATTCTATAAAAATTAGTAAAATTTCTAGAAGACACTAAAAATAAAATACTGAAACATTTTTCCATAGTGAGTTGTGCACAAACAAGTCTCAATTTTTTAAAAGGCTTGATGTAATAATGTTTCATAAGACTAGTTAACCAAGTCAGGGGGTACCTTCATAATGTCATGAATGATTTTGATGTACTCTTGGAAAAAAATTCTATTAGTTACTTGGAGCCATACTCATATAGAGTTAAGATGGTGCAATTTGAGTAGAAGATAACGTTTTAGGTTGGTTTCCAAGTTAGTCATTTGAGTTATCTCAAGGATGAGAGAAATGTTTAAAGTTAAGTATAATGTTGACAAATTATTTTTTGTCTACCATAAAGGTCAAGAACAAATTATAGCATTAGTAATGGTTATAGATACATAAAACATACCATTTTAGCTAGTCTTGTGGAATATCATATAGTCATTTGTGAGTGTACACCTAGAGAAAGAGTGGACATGTCAATTGATATTCTAATGTTTGGATGGGATTTATATTTTATAGAGAGTATTTTTTAATATACCATTGACATAGTATGTAAGATTCAAGAGAGAGATAAAGGAGTAAGCAATGAGATAGAAAGTGGTATGTAATTGATATTTACATTTAATAAAAGAGAAGTTAGAGAAAGAAATACTTTTATTCTATGTTATGTGGATGGATGTACATGTAACACAGTAGTTGATTGTTTTATTTTTTAAGTAATATATTTTATGTGTATTAGATTTATTCTTATTGTTAAAATCAACTCTACCTAATGTATATAATATTATTAGCTAGCATATAACACCCAATTTATGTCCACATAGTTTGTCAATACCACAAAGAGTGAAACACTACACTACGGCATGTTTCATACTATAAAATGGGAACTCACACATTACATGTACACTAAAAAAAATGTTGGTTGCATCACTCACCAACCATTCTATTGAATAATGCATTACCTACCAGGGACATATTAACACTCAATGCACCAAGAGATTTCATTTTTAAGACTCTTTTCCATGTAACTTCAGAGCATCATAAAGGATATCTTATAATACAAAAATTTCATTAGAATTTTAAAGTCAACAAGAACTAATAACCTTGATTATGGTATCCATTAAATATTCACATAATAAATAAAGAAATAAATTTAAGACATAATTGGAAAAGCATGTGCTCATTTTATGAAAACTTTTGATGCCTAACCAAATGCACTCCTCTTAGTAACATAGTTAAACTACATCCAACTTTCATTTTAACATTAGTACATGCATGCTTTTTCTAATTATTATTTAGCTTTTCTTTGGTTCTATGCATCCTTATTTTCTTGAGTTATTTTTCTCCCTTTTTTCTTTACTCATGCCACTTTAGTTTTTGATACTCTCTTATGTGCCGATCTCCCCATTTTTTAATATTTCTTATGTCAAACCCATGACATATTTCCTAAATTAGTTAATTTTAATAGCCTCTTATTTCCATCAATACTATACCTATCACTCTAGTGCATACTAGACATTCCTAGTTGGGATCACCAATTCATTTTTTTTTAATCATTACTTTAGCCTCCGTGGCTCTTTACTATCTTTTACTACATACTAAATCATAATTCCCTAGTCAGGAAACTTTGTTTTACCCCATTGATGGGAACCTAAACTATTTATTTTGAAAACCATCATATTCACATTGATGTCGGTCAAGGAAAGAAGGTGATCATAAAAACAAACCGTGCAACATAGTATAAATACAAAATAGTGATGTGCATAGATCATGAACTTTCAATTTATATTTTTTATATTAATTGAACATTGAAATTTTGATGCCCACCTAAAATTAAATTAAAGATATAATAAAATTCCAAAACATACATAGCATCATGTGTTTAAAAAAAAAAAATTGTTTAATGTAGTCAAGATAATTTTAACATACTAATCGAACATTAAAATTTGTGTAGTAAAGTAAAAATATAATTTGTTTTTCAAATATCTTAACTATACCTACATCGATACATTATAGACCCACTGTAATAATCCAAGTGAGTACATATAAATAATTATATATTAAATATTAGGTGTATGTAATATATAAATAAAATATAAAAAAGGATTTTTTCGAAAGGATCAATATGTTATTAGATATACATAACTGAAGTGACATGTATGATATGTCATCATTATAAGGAGAGATGTCTCTTTTATTTAGAACAACCTTTGGTGACTTGTGATGTAAGTAAGTATAATATGATGCCCTCCCTATTGGAAAGGCTTCAACTCAAATCTTTGTTAGAATAGGATAAATAAGGTCATCTTGATAAATTTACATAAAAAGGAAATATTGAATATAGATTGTTCTATTTAAGATAATTTAATATTGGAATAAAATTCCTTTTTAATATTACTTAAATTTCATTGAGGAGTACTATAGACCTAAATTTGATTTTTCCCTGAATTGTGACTAGGAATCTAGATGCATCTTTTATGATAGTTAGTAAAACATTATACATTAACATTAGAGTTGAAATAAATAACTTATATTGACAATGTTGATAAGTTTAAATTAATGTGTTTTTTGTAAGATTTAGCAATTGACATACAATTTTTATTTTTAGTCTATGAAGAATATTATTTATTAATTTATTTCTTGGTTTTCATTTATATTCGAATAAATTTTTTTAGTGATTCAATTGGATTTAATTTAAATTTATTTTAAAAATATTATGGGTAAGAGGTTCATTATCAACCAAATCTGGTTCTTGTTTCTATAAAATCTTCTTATCTTACTTGAGACATAGCTTGATAAAAAGAGATCAATTATGAAGAAGAAACTTCTAGATGCATCATGTTGAAATTGTTTTGAACAAAATTTCTAGGTACAATATGGTATCCATCCTTAGGGATATAAAAAGAATGTTGAAACGCTTCTGAGAATGAACACCACTAACCACTCCATAAATACAAAAAATAAGAATGAAAGGATCAAAAGGATATGGTCGACTTCCTTACCAAGAGAAGTTAATCGGTTTTAACCACTAAAATATTAATGAAACAAACATAAACTTTATTTCAATCATATTTTATTCGCCAAGTGAGTTGGTTTGATTCTTCAATTAATTTATAATTGGATACCATGATTCGCAAATGGCTAGACCTTTGCCTATATCTAGGTTATTTAGCTTTTTATGAATTTTGATTATTTCCCTAGTCTTTCTTTTCCAACACTCATTCTCTTTAGCTAAAATATTGGCTTGATCTAAACAAATATAGTGTTTTTAAAGAGGAGAGTGTTTTGTAAGGGTGAAGCTTTCTAGTTGATTATGATGAATGTCTCTAGGATGTTCTTTGATCCTTGTTTGTAATGACCTGCTAATTTTCCCAATGTAAGAAACTCTGCAAGAACAAGGTATGATGTAAATAACTATTTACATCAAAGGATCCACCAAATCTTTGGCAAGTTCTAAATAAGTTCTAAGCATGTTTTTTTAATAATGGTAAAAGTCAGAGTTTTAAAAGGGCCCCACCTTTATACAATGGAAAGAAAGACAATACAATACAATATAAAAGAAGCTCATCTACCAACAAAGAAAGAATCAATCAACATAAACATTGTGAAAATGTTGTAAACCTATTGCAACACACAAAAATAACTAAAGCATACTATAAACCTCTCATATTGTTTTCTTTTTGAGATCCGAGAGTCATATTGAGATCTATTTCTTATCACCATCAATTCTCCCCCTTCCCTTGAATTTGGGAAAATGGGAATGGAGACTTTAAGTGTATCAACTAGTTTATTGTTTGACAATGGGATTAATAAGCCTTCACCTTCTACATTGGTCATTGAACCTTTGATATAATCTAAAATAATATTTTTCTTTTCTGACATAGATTCAGCATTCGGTAAAGCTTTCACATCTTTCACCTAAGACTCTACACAAGGATCTATATTTTATGGGCAATATCTAAAACTTCCATAGGGGCTTTTAGAATTGAATTAGGAGATTCACTTTCTTCCTCACTCTCATTGATGACTTGGATAATTGTATGTTCAATCCTAGCATTCTTATGCTAAGTATTTAATTTTTTATACTTAATATTTGGGAAATCATTAAATAAATGACCAGTTCAAAAATATTTTTGACATCTAAAAGGCAATCCTTCAAAGTCAGGGGCTAAAGCCAAGTTTTCTCCCTAAATGTAAATTCCACTTGTGTAGAGAGTTCTTTAGAGATATCTACATTTACGAGTATGTAGGAAAATGTTGAATTTATAATTTCTTCTGTTACAAATTCAATCATCCAAAATACACCAATAGAGTTTATTATGGCACTGAGCACAATATTATCCCAAAATTGAAGAGGTAGGTTAGGGAACTGAATCCAAATCAGTTTTATGTTGAAATTTTTGGTTTGAGGGTTGAAATCTCTATGCCAGGGCTTAACTAAAATAATATGATTATCTCAATAAAAAAAATTAATCAAAAACATATTTATCTTTAACAGAATAAAAAATAAAAATAAAAATTCATCTAGCACATGGTTATATTTCAATCTTACCTTCAAGTAAAGCCTACCGATTTTTCCAAATCCATCCATAGAGGTTTGGAAGACTAGGCCATAAGCCATTAAACCAACATATCAATCCTTTTGTGGAGGGCCTATCTTCCCTCTCCAATATCACTTTAAGCTCTTTCTCTTCACATTGAATTGCAAGAATGGCTTTATTAGGAGGTAATACTTTAGCCTATCTTTTTCTAGCCACGACCTTAGCATAGGAGGGATACCAAGCCTCCTCTACCTTCCCCCTATTTTATAGTCATTTATTTTCCCAGTCACCACATGTAAAATCCAATATATGTTCTAAACCCTAGCCTCCACCAACATAGGGTCACGACCTATAAAAGATCTAGGAAAGGCCGAATGTTTTCACCCCTGTAAAACATTCTTCACCTCTGGGGCTTTCACCTACATTGACTACTTCCATATTTCCATTGTAAGTATTCATCCGCACTTTGAAAAAGGTGATTTAACCTTCAAATTCCCAATCCTTAAATTAAGAATTATAGGCATTCCTTCTCCCATCCCCCATTCAATTCAATTGTCAATAGGAGAATGACCTATAGCCTTTGTCATCTTGGTTTTTTTCCATGGTGAAAACCCTAGTATTCCACTCTTTGTTGCTCATCATTTAAATTCTAAGCATGTTATGAGGCTTGATTACAGTAAGTATACCCACCTTTCTCACAATTATTGAAAGTTTTTCTCAAATTCCATGAACCTAGGGAATGGTGATTTTAGGAGCATTTCAATTCAAACTAAAGACTCTTTATCTATGCTTCCTCATCTTGTAAAATTATTTTTCAATATCTGATCTTTTATAACCATTCTCCATTAAGGATTTAACGGGGTAATCTTTTTTCTTTTTGGAATTTCTCTGAATCTGATATTTTGATAGCCCTTGACGCAAGAGAATAAAGGATAACAGTTTTCTAGAGAGTATGATGGTGCGAGTTAGCTTAAAGATGTAAAATAAATTTCAAAAATACTTATTGCATTCAAGCCTTATAATATGCTTAGTTAGTTAGACTTTTCAGAAGATTCAATGGATCCTTTAACATAAAAAGGTGTTTACATCATACCATATTCTTGTGGAGTTCCTTACATCAGGTAAAATGATAGGTCACTAAAACCAAGGGTTAAAGAACATGCTAGAGACATAATAATTGCCTAGAAAGCTCCACCCTCGTAGAACACTCTCATCTCACAAATAACTTTATTTGTTTAGATCAAGCTAATATTTCTTCTAAAAAGATGAGTATCGAAAAATAAAGATCATGGAAATAATCAAAATTGAAAAAAAATCAAATAACCTAAATAGAGACAAAGGGGTTAGGCATTAGTGAAACATGGCACCCAATGATAATTTTTTCTAAGAATAAAAGCAACCCATTTGGTGATTAAAATATGGTTCAAGTAAACTTGATGTTTGTTTCATTAATATTTTAGTGGTGAATAAGGAGTAACTTCTCTTGGTAAGGAAGCTAACCGGCTCTTTTCAATTCTCTCATTCTTAATTTATGTATTTATGAAGTAATCAATGTTGTTTGTTCTCAAAAGTGTTTCAACATTATATTTCTATTAGTGAGGATGGACACACATATTGTGTCTAAAACTTTGGTTCAAAATAATTTCAACATGATACATCAAGAAGTTTCTTCTTAAAATTTACATCATCATGGAACTTTGCATAATGTTAGATTGATTATAGTTATAAAAAAGGTATGATATTGATGTCATTTTCTGCCAAGAATTTTTATTTTCATTCGTAAATTTATATATTTTATCATTTTAATTTTTTAATTTATCTTTTAATGACTCATTTCCATGACCTTTATTGAAACCATGCATTGATGATCGTAATGCAACATTTGGGTGTTTTTCCTAGATGGGCTTGTCATAATACTTTGCTATAATAAGAAATAAATAAAATTTCCCCCCTCTTCCATTGAGAAAGAGTACAAGACACTACATGGATCCATATAAAGTAATTCAACATCATATAATATTGATTGATGTGGAGAAACTTGTTGATCAAATGATAACATTTCTTTACAACAATTAGATTATCTTTAAGATGGAGAAGAATCAAGTGATGCATGAGAGGTGTAATCACATATAATTTCATTCAGATTTTTTTCAAGAGAAGATCTAAAATGATGAGATAGAGCTCAAAAATTTTCCTACTCATGATCAACTTCTAAATGGATTCACCAAGTTATTGTATTGCATAAAATTTGAGAAACTTAGAGAATATTTGTAATACACAATGTATGCATAGATATTCATTAACATGTTAAAAATATATATAATATGCAATTGAAACATATAATTAATTTTTACATTAAATAATTAAATTCTACATTATATATAAATTATTCATTATTAATGAAAAATATCACATCGATTAATGAAAAATATCACATCAATGTGTTTTTTCAAAATTAACTCATATATGTCTTTTACATATTATTTAGATTAATCAATATTGATATTATAGTGAAAATTACATGGAAGTTTGTATATATTGTTGAATTCTACATGCTCCTTAAAATTAGAACACTTCAAGGTAAGTAAAAAAAATGTTCATCTCTATAAAAGATAAAATTGCTTAATTAAAAACATATGTGCTTAGTTAGAATAAATTACATAGAAATGTCATAAATGAGAATAAAACCATGCAAGTATAAATTTTGACATATTATTGACATAACATGAAGATATATGTCTATTTTAAGTTATTATGCATAAAATTCTCAGAAAATATTACAAGTTGAAGGAACAAACTAATGATTTTTTGATAAATGTATTGGATATAACAAGAGTTGGTTTTATTTTTTTATTATTATTACTGTTAAATATGGTTATTAAAGAGGGACCCTCTCATTTACATGAAATATATAGGTATGGAATTAAAATATAGATAATACAACAATGCTTGCTAATAAGAATAAATAATAACTGAACACTACTACAACAACATAAAAATAACATAGGCCGCTAAATGACACTAAATCAAGATATAAATAAGACCCTTCAAAACCATTTTATTTTTGTGATTTGAGATTCATGTTTAGGGGTTCAAAATATTTATTTCCTCGACATTTTTTTTTGTTACCAACAATCCTCCATTCTCCTCCATCCTCTAAATAATGGAGGATGGGAATGAAAATTTCCAATGAATTTGCTGATTTCAAAATTTCCAAAGGTAACTGAGCCAATGAATACTTCTTGAATTTGAATGTATATTTTAACTTGATGGAGCTCTATTTCCTTTTTCAGGGGAGAGGATTTCTCTACTGTTGGTCAAAGCCAGATCTACCTATGGTTTTTTTATTCACTTTTAAAATCTTTGCTCTCGTTATTAATTCCAACAAAATAATGTTGAGGGAGGGGTTCCTTCCACCAAAAAATCTTTTTTTTATGCTTAGAAGTGTTACAAGAACTAGCCAAATGCCCTATTTGAAAATAATTTCTACACCAGAAGGATAAAGTTTGTAATTGATAGATTACTTCCAAGTACAATCTTAAACTTTCAAATCAGTAAACTTAGTAGTATCTTTGGAGACATCTAGATTAACTAAATCTGAGCACTAGTAGTGTGATGGAGAGATTTAAAATCCACAAATAAAAATTTCCCCAAAGATTTCCTATGGATTTGAAAGAGTACTCTCTCCAAAAATTTAAAGGTAAAAAAGCTAGCCTCACCCATATTGGCCTAACATTAAAGGCCTTAGTATGAGGGTTAAAAGACGTAAACCATATTTTGAAGGTAAGACAACTCTTGTTCTAGGACCAAAAAGGGTTCTGAAAAACCATATTCATATCCTCTACTAAATCAAAGAGAATATGAAAATAACCTTTTGCACATTGGAAGATTTATCGGTAAAGTTCCATCAAAGGCAACTAGTCCTCTATTATCTAACCATTAATGTTGGGGAGAGAAGCCCACAAGTTGGAAAAGTGGCAAATAATTCTAGCATTTGATAGATCTTATTCTCTTTCCAATAGTTCACGTAGCTATTTTCCCCCAAAAGAAATAAAGGGATTTACTTTTCTTGGAACTAAAGGCTTGAATCCTGCCTATTTAACCTTGGCCACAACATTAATGTAAGAAGGCCTCTTCTCCTCTACTTTTTTATTCAACACATCATTCTCAGGGGATCACCATTGTACTATCAAAATCATAGACATTCTACCCCCTTTTGCTTTGAGATCCTTTAAATAGTTATAACTCCTACTATCTTACTAATTTTTACAATCTCCAACATTTGAATTGGATTATTACTGTGAAAACTCTTAAATCAACACAATAAATTCATGCATATATGCTTCTTTTTATCATGCATGATATTTATTTCAACATGCAAGTTTTTGTTTACCTTTTTCCTGTATGTGAACATTTCTTATTCTTGTAATAATTGCATATGTGCATACTTTTACTTTTGCAATTAATATTTTTCTTGATTTTTATCATGCATTGCAAATTACATTTCTTTAAAACCATACCACATTATACTAATAAATAAATTAATGAATATCCAAACTTTTGATTTTTTTGATGAAATATATCTATATATTAATAAAATATATAATATACAAATAATTTTAAAAAAATAGGCTATATGGAGGCACACCTCAAGTCAGACTAGGTCAAGCCTAGGAACAAGCACTAACAGAAACAAAAATAGTGCTAGGTGTTTCTACTCAAAATTCGCTTTTAGATCTAAGAGAAAGAAGAAACTAAAGAAGTAATGGACAAGGCATGGGAAGTACCTGGATGAAGATTGCGCACCGTAAATCCAGACGCTTGTGAGCACTCCTCTTTGGCTGTGGAGGAATGACACCTGCAACGAAAAGAAACTTGGACAAGAGGATGTTAGATAGATAAGCAGTGGGTTGCCAAGCGAAAGCTTGTTCCCAGAAGTGTAAAAACTTCCTCAAAGGGAGGTCAACCCACAGATAACAGACAGATAAAGACTAAGAAAATATAAGATGCCAGAATATAGAAGTGATAAACAGATTAGAAATGAAAGAAAACACCAATGATTACCTGAAAGGAGCAGTCGGGCTGATGACAGTCGCCGAGGTCGGAAATGCTGCTGGCGTCGGTTATGAGGTCTGCCGACATCGGTTATCCTGCCGACGTCGGTTGGGGAAGTGACCGGCGTCGGTCGGGGTAATGGCCTGTGGTCGGGTCTGGGATGTGTTCTGGACTGTGGACAGGTCTGGGATGCTAAGAGGGTCGAGACAGAGTTTGGGGACGGGTCTGAATGGACTATGGAGTGATCTTGCCCTGTACAGGGTCTTTGTTGGCAAAAGGGGGATGAGGGAGTTGTCTGGGATTGGTATGAAAAGTGGGACAATGTGAGAGGAGGATGGACAGAGGACAGGTCCTGAGAAGGCTTTTCAGCCTCTCAGAGGGAAGGATAGAGAAAGCAAGAAACAACAGATAACTGAAAGCTTGAAGAATAGAATCAATTAACAGACTTGCTTACCTTTTTGCTTGCTGAATGAAGAGTTGAAGAAGCTGTTGTTGAAGCCGCAGAGGATTCTGCAAGAAGAGAACTCTGATGAAGAACCTTTGCACCTGTTGCTGTTGTTGCACGAGGTCCAAACGGAGACAAGACGAATGCAAAAACACCAAGAGAGATCTGTTTGCGAGCTCAAGGGTCCAGGGGGGCTGCAACGGATGCAGAAAGGGGTAATGAAGGATGCCGACGCCGGTAGTTTCGCCGACGTCGACCGAAGGATCGCCGACGTCGGCGGTCGCAGAATGGGGACAGAGGCTAAAAATAGCCTCTGCCCATTCTTGCACGCCGCTGAGCGAGGGGGTGTGGGAAGAACGGTCACGAGGATGCCAAAATGGGTGTGGGGGGAAGATAATGAAGAGATTTGGCCTAATAAATGCTAGGGGGAAGGTGGAGGGATTCAAGGGAGGATCCAAGGTGGCAAGGATAGGGTGGAAAGGGGGCCAAGGCCAAGGGTTAGGATAGGGGTTTAAGGCGAACAAGGGGGAGGACCAAGGTGCAGACACGTTTGCGGTGTCTACACTAGGCCCCACCTAGGAATGGGTAATCATAATATCATAAAAAAAAGGAAACATTAAGTTTCTAGATCAAGACCAAAAGGCATAGGTTCCATATCATTTGGACCCCAACCTGAGCTCTTTATCATCTAGAATTGGCTCCCAACCAGAAGCCTAAGTAGTGTCCTTATCATCTTATGGCCAAGTAGGAGAAATGGCAAGAGAGAGTCTAGGGAACTTATCCATCATGTCTGCCTAACTTCTATGTGGCACCCCCAAGCATCTGGATGTAGAGAAGGAGGAGCACCATAACCATCCTACTGAGTAGGGGAAGGAGGTGGGGATTTCTACCCTCGTTGTTATCTAGAAAGACACATGTATTGATACCGATTACCACTATGAGAGATGCATCGAGATTTGCTATGTTGGTGACCAACTTGAGGAGGAGTAACATTTCTTCCAATAATTCTATTATCCCTAGGTGGAGAAAGAAGAATCTGTGCCATATCACAAGGAGAATCTCCCCAATGACTAAGAAGGTCTTGAAGATGGTTGATATTTATGACAACTTATTTGCCTACACTTAAATCTCAAAAAGCACAATGGAAATAATAGAGGATTTATTGAAAGTAGAAAAATTACAATCTGAAGAAACATTGCTAAACACTACATTATTTCTTTCTTTCTATAACCAAAATATAATCTCCACTTTGAAAGTATGCCAGACTTGCATGTATTTAAAATACAAAGTTGTTTTATCTCTGAGAAGGATATGCTACCATTGAAAAAACTCAGGCTAGAAAGGCTTAAAAATGTCATGAATCCATGTTCAAACCCATTCGACTTTGGAGCAGTGCCAAAAAAGATGAGGGAGTGTTTTCATATGGCCACAAAAAGGGCATTTGGGAAGGGAAATTCTTAAATGTACAAGTCATCTGCCTATAGGTAGGCCCTAATATAGAACACACCAATCAAAGTGAGATAATTTAAGCTCCATGCAAGCCTTCCAAATAATATGAAAATGGAAGCACTAGGTATGAATTAAATAATGAAGACCCCAACCTGAGTTAAGCTTGTCCACCATAGGCATGTGGGGAGTAAGCTACTCATATCCAAGTTGGGGAGTGTAATTATGAAATGGAGTTTCAACATACCACTTTCATTCCTTCCATCAAGGATGAGTAGAATTCACAGAGATTTTATGATGCATTGAAGGTGGAGCAAAATTAATGATTTCTTCATAAAATTATGTATCAGTATTGGCTAATCAAAATTTGGTTTTTACCACCTCTCAGGATAGCCAAGAAGAAGACTGCTTAAAAAATATCTCTTGGACAATATGAATGCCTCTATGAAACAACTTGAGAGCATTAATCCATGGAACTTAGCTAGAGAGACTTCATTAAAGTTATTAATAGGTGACCACCATAGTGAATACGAGTTAATAGACAATCCATCTCAAAACCCTGAGCCATTCTAGAGAAGCCATGGTTTGATCTTTTCCCATGCTTTCTAAATACTTATAGCCACAAAAGACCTTGTAACTTGAATAGGGGTTTTGATGATGAGAAAATTGGAGAAGCCAAGCCCTTTCCAAGTTTTTTTCATTTGGGAAGGATTGAAGATATGCAGTGTCAAAATAACAACTTCCAAACTTCCTTTCCTTCAATGGCCCACACAATCCATTTGGCACATAAGGTAACTCTTTGACGAGCCACGTTGATGAGCCCTATACCTTTGGCATTCTATGTGAGGCAATAATACTCCTAAGAAACCATGTGGAAGCCATGACCATGTGAAGAATTGGCCCAAAAAAGTCCCTAATAAGCTTTTCAAGTTTATGATAAGAATTCTATAGTAGTAAACATGGGTGGTCACAAGCACTTTTGAGCATATTTGAAATTTTCCTACTAATGATAAGGACTTAGTCACCTAATATTCAAATTTCTTTGCTACTCTATTAGTAACATATTGCCACAACATGGGTGGAGTGTCATCAAAAGAAAAAGGGATGCTAAGAAACTTGAAGATTTCATCATGTTGGATCCAGGTCCACCCATACTTGGCAGCCCACATTAGTGGGGGGAGGTATGACTACCTATAGTAATGAGTTTTTTCCAATGGATGCTTGAGCTAGAGGTAAGGCAGAAGGTGTTGAGACACTATAAGGCATTGTCCACATTGTCCTCTTCTTCAATAATAGTGAAGAAATTATCATCAATAAAGTGGCTATTCAATAATTACATATCTTCCTAAGGGTTTTCTTTATCTTAAGGGAGATAGATTCATTTTATAAGTCCCCTAGCTTGGGTATTGCTAAGAAGATATCCAAAACCCTCTACTACAAGCACATATAGGGTAGGTGCCAATGGGCATCCTTGGTGAATAAACCAAAATAAATCAAATTGTTTAGAGGTGACTCCATTAATAGAGAGGATGGTCGAGGCATCTAAAAAAAGCATCTGGATGGTTTGAATGAAATTTGGCCTAAACGCCAGGGCTTTAAGTATGACCAAGATGAAAGGCCACTCAATATGGTCATAAGCTTTTTTAAAGTCAATTTTTATGAACATAGCTTTTTGATTAGATCTCTTAGCCTAGTCCATTCCTTCTCAAACCATAATGACAATGTCTAATATATATCTACTTCTGATGAATCCTATTTGATTAGGGTGAGTTATGTGTGGCAACAGATTACATAACTGGAGTGCCAAAGCTTTAGTAATTATTTTGTAAGAAACATTCAGGAGGGTGATCAGCTACCAATTACAGATCAACTTGGGATCCCCTTATTTAGGTATGAATTTAATGTTTCCTTTATTTATATTCTTCCCTAGAGAATGTGTGCAAAAGGCTCCTTGATAGACATGGTATAAGTCAGAACCCACAAGATCCAAAGGGTTCTATAGAATTCATAGGGGAAACTATCAATGCTTGGATCTTTATCATTCACCATAAGAGCCACTACCTCTTGCAGATCATCCATAGTGATGAGCCTATAGCAAACTACCTACTGAGCAGGAGTGAGTTTAGAAGGCACCACTATGAAACACTGTTGAAGGGATATATCATACTCTATAGAGGATGCTTGAGCTTTGATCACCTATCGATAGTCATGGACAAAGGCTTGAACAATCTATGGTGTCTATGATAATCTCTTACCAACATCAGAGATAGCCTAAATTTATTGCTTCAAGTTTTTATCTCTAAGCATTTGAAATAACTCTTTGGAACCTTTGTCTCCTATCTTGATAAAGTGGATTCTAGGTTTGATTTGAGCTCCCTAGGCATTGTAATTATCTACAATATGGATGTGATGTTGCAAAGAAGTGACTCTGACCTCTAAGATCTCATTGAAGGGATTTTTTTTAGGGCTAAAGGTGCATGGCTAAGATTAAAAGAAGTAGAAGAGTAAGAGTCTCATCAAATTTTAGCAAGTTGGTAGCCATAGATTATCAAAAAGTGAGAAGTCCTTCTGATGGCATCATTCCACCAAAGAATCCAACTAAAATCTAGGGTCAGATGGGGATCTGCATTCTAAACTATATGAATGTGAACCACAATGGGCCCATTCTTGAGTAAAGAGGTATTAAAGAAGAATTAGGTTTTATGAACATTGGGTTTCATGAACTACCATGTCATTTGAAATTGAATAGGGGAGTGATCGGAAATCTCAAAATCTGATAGAGCCTACATTAGAGGATAAAAACTATTATCAAAGAAAAAATATGGTAAGGTAGACATCATTGCTCTATATAGGTGATTTAGAATTCAATTAAGGCCATCCTTGAGATTGCTCTAGGTGTACCACACTCTATTTGCAGATCGATGGATTAAATTTGGGTCATAAAAGCCCTATTTAGTGCACATATAATACCATGCCTCCATTTCACCAACTACCCATCACATTGGTAGGTGGTCTGCTTTGTCTTTAGGAGACACTACCAGATTAAAGTCACCACATATGACCCAATAAGCATTAGGGAGATCATCCACAATCCATCACCATAAATGAGTAGGCTCAATGGCATCATTCAAAGTGTAAATATTAATAAATCCAAAGGAATAGATTTCAATGTTGAAAAGGGTCCAAATTAATCAGTTGGTGGGGTCCATGCTAGATTGTATTAAGTACAACCTCCACCTTGGAGAAATACATGTGATAACACCACCATGTCTTACCTCATGATTAGTAACAAAATAATACTATCATGCTAGATAGAGTTACTGATTTCCATCAATAAAAAATTTGCCACCTTCACTTCTTTCAAATAGAATATATTCATCTTGGGAAACTTCCTTCTAAAGTCACACACAACAAACTTGATTTTTGGGTTTGTAAGACCTTGAACATTTCATGAAAATAAATTCATAGATGACGGGTGTTGAGAGACATATCCTTGGAATTTAGGCCTTCTAAGACATCATAGTGATTATGTAAAAAATTCCCACTATTGGCATTTGAAAAACATCTAATTCTATTTATTTTCTCATAACATATTCAACCTAATACTCTCTTTCTTCCAACTCTTTGCACCTCGTAGGAGAGCTTTGAGAGCTTTTGGGTGCATCTCACTGAGAAGGAACTAGTAGAGAGGTTGGCTATGAGTCTAAAAAACCAAAAGAATTGGGTAGAGAACCCCCTGGACAATGAGATAGAGCATTGGTTGCAAGAGGGGTGTTATAGACCCTAGGTTTTTCTATCACTTTCGGAGCTTCAGTCTGAACAGGATCTTTTTTAGCAGGAGCCTAGTCCTGAAGGTCATTACTTGTTGATGGCTAGCCTCCTTTAGGATTTCTTGTGTTTGAGCTCATGTTTTTAATGTGGTTGTTCTTGTTCCTTACCATAGTCCATTTATCCTCAGCTAGTTTTTTTATAGCTTTTAGAGAGGGCTTGGGAGGAGAGGATGAGTGATTGGGCACATTGTTACGGGCTAGCTGAAGGGGGCAATCCCAAATTTTATGGTCGATGGCTTGGTAACAAAAGTAGGTATTGAGAAATTTGATAGATATAACCTACTAAGAATGTCTCATATTCCCAACTGTAATCTCCATAAACTCTTTCAAGTCCCAGTAAAGGTTTACCTCCACACAAACCCACTTTTACGACCTAGCAGAGTAGAACCTACTTTTCTCATGGAAAATAACTTGACCTACAGAGGAAGTAATCAGGTGAATAAAATACCAACTAGAGAGTGGGAGACCTATAAATTCTACCCAAACCAAGACTTTGAGAGCAGTGTGTTTGAAAACTATAAAGTCTTGTGTCTAGGGGGAGAGAACCATGAGTGAGATCCTAACATACCATGTGGCTAACTTATGTATGATTCCTCCTACATGGGAAGGGTTAGCAAAATGAAACAAAAAAATGCCCTTCATCATATTCTAGACACTCTCAAACTTTATGTCATGAACAACCTAGTGGGCTTGAACCTAGGATCTAAGCATACTTTTAGAGGGAATTCAACCTAGAAAATAACCTATCAAATAAAATTATTCTAGCCATTGACAAGAAGATTTAAATTTTGGAATGGGTAAAATAACATTATTTTCTAAAGAGTTACCTCATGCTAGACTTTTGGTACAAACTTCCTCAAGTGTTGTTGGTGTCGATTTTAGCTTTGCATGGGTTATTACTACACCTTATTACTTCAGCTTGCTTAGGAGGATATGTAGGCTAATTTGTTAAGTTGTGGAGCTAAAAGCTTCACTGATGCAGACATGGAGAAGGCCATTGGAGGAGTTGCTGGAGTGTCACAGACATCGGCGTCGGTCAGGCCAACCGATGTCGGCAGGATAAGGTAGGAGAGAAATCGACGTCGGTCAGAGATCGGCCGGCGTCGGCGACCCCCAGGTAGACAGGACCCATCATCAGTCCCCTGTGTGGTTTGACTGCGAGTATATATGGGCGGTTGGTTGATGAACTAAGTGTTTGCATGCTTAGTGCTAATTATAGACTGAGAGCTGCGGATCTAATTATTATACTAGGTGTCTAATTATTGTTTGGATGAGTTCTATATAATAAACTCATGGTTGTATTGTAAAAGTGTAGCTAGAGAGTAAGAGAGCATTATTATAAGCTCCTTCTGTGTGTGAGGTGATCAATGGTGTGTTCCTCCTAGTGCCACAGTACCAAGGTGGGTGCTGGATTAAAGAATCAGCAGGGTTCTTCAAGAGTGTATGATCTTGGTCATCAGGTGAGCATGGCTACGATAGGAGATCTACATGGTAAGTAATATCATTGATATGTAGGTGTATGTGTGTGCAAGGTCAAGGTTCATAGGTGTACAGAACCAGCTTGATTTGTAGGTTGGAGATCAGATAGGATAGCGACACAACAGGGAGCAGTATCAGGAGAGATCTACTTGGAGTACAGGTGTGTACTTGTGGAGTGTGTGGAGCATAGGTATAAGGTGAACACCAACTCAGTGTGTGAGTTGGGTGTTGGGACCTAAGAGAGAGAGCTTTGAGGAAAGAAGTACTATTCACTTGAGGTGTGGGAAACCTCTAAAGAGGTGGTGGAGAAGAAGTGGCATCTTCTTTATTGTATTCTTTTCTGTATGAGTATTAATACAAGTTGTGTATTGTCTCTCATATCTTGTGTTATTTCTGGATTCTAGTTACTTATTGATTCTGGTTAATTTTGCATATTAAGTTGCTTGAATTTGGTAATCAATTGTGTGCTTCCGAGGTTGGTCATATTCCCAACACGTGGTATCAGAGCTAAGGTTGCAGGAAGCAGGTTTTGTGTTTGGTTATAGGTCACTCTCAGGGGTTTTTGATTGAGTGGGAGTAGAGCAATGGCAGATCAAAGTAAGATAAGGATGGAGGAGTTGAAAAGCACAGATGGTTACTTATGGTCTGATGGAAAGAAAGAGCAGGTAAAAGAAGATTGTTGGTTTGTGGAAGATCAGCATGGAGGAATTGAAGAAGTAGATGTTGCAGGTGTTGTTGCACAAGATGCTTTGGGAGGTTTCTTGGATAAAGTTGAATCTTGTCTTATAGATTCGGTTGCCTCTTTCCATGCAGCCCCAGGTAGAGGAGCTGGTGAGCCTTGCCAAAGAATTGGCAAAGGGGAAGTGAAGCTGAAATTGCAGGTGGCCGACACATGGGTGTTGAAGGAGGTCATGTAGGTCCCAGGTTTGGAGATATGGCTAATTTATTTAGAAGAGTTGGGTGATGAGAGATGCATGAGAACTCTCACAGTGGATGCACTTGAATTAGCTGGTGGTAAGAAAATAGGTACTCTTTATCTACTTGTTTATATTACTAATTCTTCTTTTGTTGTGGAGACATGGCTTCGTAGGCTTGGTCACATGAGTAGGAAGGAGATGCATGTTCTTAAGCAGAAGATAGATATATTTGATAGGCTTAAGAACTGGAAAACCTTGGTGTTCTTGGAGGAGATGGCGGACAGAGACCAGTGGATGGGGCTGGATACTTTTGAGCAGGGCAGTTTGGACATGGAGATTGATTCAAAAGAGCTCGCAGGTAAAAAGTCATCACTCACAGGAAACACAGGTACCAACGTTAGCAGGAAAACTGACGTCGGCTGTATGTAAGACCGACGTCGGTCATGAGGACTGACGTCGGCATGAGGACACCGACATCGGCAATGTTGGTAGTCAAGACAGGCGCAGGAACCGACGTCGGTTGGATGCAGACTGTGGGGTGGCCGAGGTCGGTCACTATAACGAATTTTGGGTGGACAGCACGCTGTCAAGGAGTCTCAAACACCCATACAGAGGATTGAAGATGTAAGTAAGCCTCAAATTTGTTGTTCCTCTTCTTTATACTAGTTGCTGACTACAAAGCAAGAAGGATCCAGGAAACAGTGGGAGCGTGGCATGGAGAGATTGCAGAACCAGATGGGAGATTTGGTAGGGTTGCCAGCCAGTATGTTAGCACTACAAGATGAATGGATTCCTTAGTTGAATAATAGAGAGAATGGACACGTGAGACGGAAGACCAGGTCATACGGTCTTGAGGAGCTACAGGATAGTGGTACAGGGTTTGACAGGTGGAGGACGAAGCATTGCTTTAGTCAATGTCAGGGTAACTACTGTGGTTTGACTTACCAAAGGGATGATGATTACAACATCATTCTATTGCTGTATGTGGATAGTATGCTAGCTAGCAGGGGTGTACATACAGGTTTTGTTGAGCTAAGGGTAAGATTAGTTCAGTGGTTTGCTATGAAGAATTTAGAGCAGCGAAATTCTTCGACATGGGAGACATGGGAGATCACAGGGTGATTTTGTTTCCAGTGGGAGCTGATGTGAATCAGGTGTTGGCGAGATGCAGGATGCAGAATCGGAGCAAACCAAGAGCTAGATAGTTTAGTGTCCGAAATCACATGAGGTCTAGCATAGACCTGAGTTTGCCCAAGTAGTGGGTGTTGTCAGAGAGTTAGGAGCCAATTCGGAGAAGTGGATTCTCAGGTTTTTGAGAGAGACCAGCAGCAGGGATTCATGCTATTCAGGGTCAGGACTTCACTACATGGGATTGTAGGATCAGATGCAGTAGGGTACTTGGATGACAGGGGGTACACCACAGGTTGTGTGGTGGGTGGTCTTCAGGGTTGAGCTTGAAGAGGAATACAAACCAGGAAATAGTTTAGATGGGGTACATGTATAGGTACAGTGCAGCTGTTTATCTCCAAGTGGGAGATTGTTAAGTTGTGGAGCTAAAAGCTTCACTGATGCAGACATGGATAAGGCCATTGGAGGAGTTGCTGGAGTGTCACAAACATTGGCATCGGTCAGGCCAACTGACGTCGGCAGGATAAAGCAAGAGAGAAACTGACGTCGGTCATAGATCGACCGGCGTCGGCAACCCCCAGGCGGACAGGGACCATCATCGGTTGCCTGTGTGGTTCGACTGCGAGTATATTACAGGCAGTTGGTTGACGAACCAAGTGTTTGCATGCTTAGTGCTAATTATAGACTGAGAGCTATGGATCTAATTATTGTACTAGGTGTCTAATTATTGTTTGGATGAGTTCTATATAATAGACTCATGGTTGTATTGTAAAAGTGTAGCTAGAGAGTAAGAGAGCATTATTATAAGCTCCTTCTGTGTGTGAGGTGAGCAATGGTGTGTTCCTCCTAGTGCCATAGTACCAAGGTGGGTGCTAGATTGGAGAATCAGCAGGGTTCTTCAAGAGTGTATGATCTTGGTCATCAGGTGAGCATGGCTACGATAGGAGATCTACATGGTAAGTAAGATCATTGATATGCAAGTGTATGTGTGTCCAAGGTCAAGGTTCACAGGTGTGCAGAACCAGCTTGATCTGTAGGTTAGAGATTAGATAGGATAGCGACACAACAGGGAGCAGTATCAGGAGAGATCTACTTGGAGTACAGGTGTGTACTTGTGGAGTGCGTGGAGCACTTGTGGAGTGTGTGGAGCACAGGTATAAGGTGAACACCAACTTAGTGTGTGAGTTGGGTGTTGGGACCTAAGAGAGAGAGCTTTGAGGAAAGAAGTACTATTCACTTGAGGTGTGGGAAACCTCTGAAGAGGTGGTGGAGAAGAAGTGGCATCTTCTTTATTGTATTCTTTTTTGTATGAGTATTAATACAAGTTGTGTATTGTCTCTCATATCTTGTGTTATTTCTGGATTCTAGTTACTTGTTGATTCTGGTTAATTTTGCATATTAAGTTGCTTGAATTTGGTAATCAATTGTGTGCTTCCGGGGTTGGTCATATTCCCAACATAATTAGGTCTTTATTAGGTGAGTGATGGCATCACCATGATGTCATCATGCACTTATGAGTGCATGGTGTTAAACAGTGAGTAGATGGGGTCATCCATCCCACTTGGTCCCCTAAGTGCCTAGTCCACTCAAGTCACTTATCCCATTGTGTTTCCCCAATGCTCTCTTTAGCCATTATGGAGGAGCCCATGCACTCACATTGTCTATTGAGTCATCTTGTACTCAACCAGCCTATTTATAGGCCTCTCCTCCAAGGCATTCTATGAGGGAAATTATGGATTATTTGAGCTACTTAGTTGTGAGCTGTGACAACTTTGAGAGCTGTGAGAACTATGAACTTCAAGTGTTTGTATAAGCAATTCATCTCCATTATTAAATACATTGTGTTCATTTTCTGCTCTCTTCTAGATTTTTTGATTCAATAGTTGCATGTGTTCACTCTACAGTCACTGGTATTGAATGCCCAATTTGGATGATTCTCACATGGTATCAGAGTTTCAAGACTAGTAAATGAATATTGATTTCTTTCTATTGTTATTAATAAGAAATCTTGAGTAGTTTTTTGTTTTATATTCTCTATTGGTTGGCTTACAAATTGACATTTTCTATTTTTTTGTAAAGCCTATATCAATCCTTGAGGGTTCATAAAATTTTAGGGTTATTTTAAATTAAAAATCTCAAGTTTTTATTGGTTTAACTTAAACTAGTAGGATTTGTCATGTGGGATCTATTTACTTTATGGCTTAGTTCTATTGTAATCTTGGCAATTGGGCTATGGGTAATGGAGTTTGGCTAATTTTGATGTTGTTCAATCAGATGTGATGCCTCCACATTGCCTTACCAACTGAGTATGACCTATCCACATGAAAATATCTTGCCTCAGCCTCATCTTCAAGCTCGTAGTTCCAAGCTCTCAACTTGATGTGCAAAGCTCTCACCACCATCCCAATGGCTTTCATGTGATTCTGTCATTAAAAGTCTTGATTCCTCACCAACAAAGGTATAGTGTGTTACCTTTTTGATGCCTTTCATATGACCATGACCTACCACTTACCCTCTATTCTAGTCTATTTGTTCATCATCAACTCACCTTCAAATCTATTAAAATCCAAGATTTTGCATTATATATCTAAGACATTTGGAGGAGAAGGTGTGGATCTACTTGTTATTTAAGTGTAAAAGCATTGACCAGATTTGCAATCTCTTATTGAGTTTGGCGTCCCAGACTTGCTACTACATGGAAGCTTGTTAGGTATTTCGACATGATCCTGATCTACTAGGAAAGAACACTTCTTGTTTGCATTCAGTGAAAGCATCTACCTTTAATGTGATGGCATTCCAGTCTATGATGGCATTCTAATCTATAATGGTGTATTAAATTGATCTATAAAACCTTGCATATAAATTGTGGTGATAGAGGTTTGTTTTGAGTCTCTCCCATGGTGGCAGATCTAGTAATATCCACTCCTTGGCTGCACTGTACATCTTCTCACTTCTAATTCCAAGTGAAAAAATATATAATTCTTCCCTAAACATTTATTAAATCTTACATATTTAATTCTTTTTAAAAATAGATCGATTAAAAACACGAGTAAATATGTTTTCCTTCATCATAATGAACACGTGAGTGCATAGTTTGGTTATTTAAAGACTTGGTATTATTGTTGAGGAGATCATTGGTTCAAATCCCAACTATCTAGTTAGTTGAACACATTTTTTGTCAATGGTGTTTTTTTTATGAGTGGGAAGCTCTTTATTGTTGGTGGGGCATAACAATTTTTTATTGATTTTTATTTAAAAATAATACATTGTAAATGATTATTGCATTGGTAATTTATATTGGTAATCTACCTTGTATTTTCACCCATTGAAGATGAAGGGTGAAGCCTGGGTTGGTAGGAGGCTAATTCTCCATTACAAACAAAATCATTGCATTCTTTATTCAATGATGATTCCAATGATTGGTTAGAAGGCTAGGTAACCCCTTAATATCATGCATATTTTAATCATTTAGTGAATTTTTTATTAAAAATGGGCTATTGACAGGAATTTGTTTTGTTAATAAACTTGTAAATGGTAGCTTGAAATTAAGCATTGTCTTTTATAAAAGTGTGTATTTTTTAATTTCATATGTAGCTAGCCTATTTTCATTATAAAATTCACTGAATTATAAAGTGCCAAAATTTAGGGGGGACTACCTAACTAGTTCACATGTTTACTTCTCCTCATATGGATGCATTATCAGTAGAGTCTGATATCCTCCTACGTAGCCTATTTACATTTCATGTTTACTAATTTGGTCAATTGCACTAATTTCTCATTCTTGTGGATGCATTGTTAGCTGAGTTTGACATCCTCACATTGAGCATGATTGTAATTACAAACATAGGGAGGTCATTGTTGATTGTCTTAGGGAGATTTTTTGTGGACCCTATATTCTCTCATGCACACATTCAATTTTCATAACGGTTACATGTGCCCATTCAGTGACCACTTGTATAGATTGCTCTTGTATTCTTGGATGCATTGTCAGTAGAGCTTGATGTCCATTTGAGTATGCATTGTCACTTGTGCATCGATCACTCTACTTGATTGGACTCATTTTTGGCATAGTCCGAAGTCCATCTCCAAAGTGTGCACTATTACTTTAGATGAGGAGAGTTTTTTAATCTCTAGTTATCCTTCTTGGAAAGGATAATTATGCTTCATGGCATGCTTATATGAAACATTCACTCATAGATCATGAAATTATTCCATTCTTATATGGATAGATTCTTGATCCTATTGACCCAGCTCAATACAATGACTAGGCCAACTCTTGTGACTATATTTATGGTCAATTATTGACATATGTTTCATGGGATTTATGTCACCATGTAGAGCACACAGAGTGTCCAAATAGTTCCCTCCACTATTTAGATCGCTCTTTAGAGTCCTTTTGGAGATCCAACTGAGACTTACATCACTCCTCCACTGCCTATCATCTCTTTATAGAAAATGGTACTCTCACATCCTACTTTTATTTCCTATGATGACATCCATGGTAGATGGTGCTCTGCCTTTTGTCAAGCTTCCACTACATGACAAGATTCTGTCATACCTCAGTTATCCTATTACAGATTCTACTTCTGTTCTTATGTCAATTATTACTCTTCTAGAGCCTTCACATCCTTGCACTTCATAGGACTTCAATATTTACAATATGGGTACACCTATTATGAGCATCAATCACTCATCTCTTCCTATAGACTTTTCTTCTTTAGTTGGTGTGTCATGCTCCACTCTTCACATGGACATTCTTTCAGTGAATGTTCCATGTCATTCTTTTGACTGGTTCATGTCAGTGGTATTATTTTCAAAATCTATGCATATTCTCTTCAGACCTATGCCATAAATATGATTTGGATCACATTCAAAGATCTTCTTACTACTACCTTTATCTTTCATTGTGGAATGTTTAGACTTTCAGTACACATATCAAGTTCTTCCTTTGTCAAAGGGAAGAAACATTGTTTGATGTGGATGGAACTTCTATAGTCTTTAGGCAGAGAATCTCATCATCAACCTTCATCATCTTATAAGCTATACTTAGAGTATTAATTTCTTCAGCATCATCATCTAGGGGGTCTTTTAATCTCTTATTCTTATTTTCTCTCATTTAGGGGGGAGTTTTTTCCCACTGGGTTTTCTCTTTTTCTCTACTTTATGAGATATTACTTTGCACATGGGTATCTTATTAGGTCTTGTTGCTAGGACCCATTTTTTGTATCATTGCCTACTTAAGTTATGTTTATGGGGGGTATTGGTGTAGGCCTTTTTTCTATGGGTTTTGGCTACATGGCTACATTATCTTGTTTAGGGCTCTAGAGTTTATTTAGGAAGTTTAGTACCACATTCTCTAGAATGTGGGGTTTCATTATCTCTCCAACCTATAAATACCTCTCTCCTTTTGTATTCTTCATTTAGTGAGCTTGGATTCATCAAGCTTCTTAGTTGTGAGTTGTGATAGCTTTGAGAGATGTGAACTTTGTCTCTTTGTATAAGCAGTTCATTTCCATTATTGAATACATTATGTTTAGTTTCTTGTACCCACCAAGCTATGCGTAAGGGGGGGGGGGGGTGTTGGTGTAGAGTTTTAGCCTTGCATGGGTTATTACTACACCTTACTTAGGAGGATATTTAGACTAATTACATTTTTATTATGTGAGTGATGACATTACCATGATGTCATCATTCACTTATGAGTGCATGGGGTCACACAGTGAGTGGATGGGGTCATCCATCCCACTTGGTCCCCTGAATGCCTAGTCCACTTAGATCACTCATCCAATTATGTTCCCCTAGTGCTCTCTCCACCCATTGTGGAGGAGTCCATGCACTCACCTTGTCTAGCTGAGTCATGCTACACTCTTTCAGCCTATTTATATGCATGTCCTCCAAGGCATTCTATGAGGGAAATTGTGAATTATTTGAGCTACTTAGTTGTCATCTGTGACAACTTTGAGACCTGTGAGAGCTATGAACTTTAATTCTTTGTATAAATAATTCACCTCCATTATTGAATACTTTGTGTTTAATTTCTACTCTCTTTTAGATTTCTTGATTTAATAGTTATGTGTGTTCACTCTGTAGTCATCAGTCTTGGACATCTGATTTTGGATGATTCTCATAGGTGCTTGTAGGGGGCCATTGCTCGATGTTCCACCATTTTTCTCTGTGGCTGAATCAGCCTAGAGAGAATAAGGAGAAGACATTAAATAAGCTGACCTTGCTCAAAGGTGAGAAACCCTAAAAGGAAATAAATGCTAGTCTTTCATGCAATCTAACAAGGGCCATAATATGTAGATAAGCTAGCTTAACATAAAATCAAGAGCCAACTCTATGATGCACATGGAGGAAACCCTAGCAGATAAAAAAACCAATTGACATGCACACATTTTTTTCAAACTATTGATTTTAACTTAACATGGATTATCTACAATTGCAATCAATTTTGTATGAAAGTTTTTAATAATATTATTTATGTTTTTTTGTGTTGTTTTAAATAGGTCCCCTTCTACATGTAAAATATGTTATCCTATAATGAGGAATAGGGGGAGGCCATGCTTGATTGTGAGTTTCTAATCATCCTTAAGATTTACTTGAGCTAGGATTGAGAGTTTAATACCAAATCCATCACATTTACTTTTTAATTTTGTCATGAATGTTATTTTTTCTCCATTTATACTTCTTAAAAAACCTTTTTCCATGTTTACATTCTTGGCTCTTAAATTTTTATTCCATAAAACATGACTTTTGATTCTTGGTCTAATTTAAAGTAAGATGACTTTTTAAAAAAACTATCATATTTTCATCCTTATGTGCATCATTCTTGTGCTTTATATTTTATTTCCCCCATTATTGGATTATCTTAAATCATGTTTGGTATTTTATTTTTTCCTTTGATTGTAAAATTCTTGGAGTAGATGGCACTATTTGAAGGTATACATTGAAGTCATTATTTTGGAATGCACGATATTTTAAGTACAAATTTCAATGATAAGGAATAAAAATATATAGCTTGAAAATGAATTTTTTTATTGCTTATCTATTCTAGAAATAATAAATAATTTCTTTAATAATCTTTTAGTAATATATATTGAATATAGATGACAAGCGAGTGAGTGAGCAAAGGAGTAGTAGGTTGGCAAGGGCAGGCGAGAGAGTGTTTGAGATAATGGATTTCAAGATATTTTTGGCTTAAGTTGCAGTAGTGGTGAGAAGTAGGACAGCAAATAAACCTTTCAGACATCATTAAACCTAGGGCTTAGCCATAGTGTCGAGTGGAAAAGTAGGTAGAATTTGTTGCAGGTTGTGGGGATGATGCCCTTATTTTTAGTGAGTGTAACAATGCTTTGAATCCCTACCATTATTGTAGTGATTTTGGTAAGGATCAAATCTTTGGTGTTCACCATGGCATATCCTTGTGGCTAACCAAATGCTAGTGTCTCTCTTGGGTTAGGATGGATAATCTTGTGTGTGGGAAGCAAGTTGTTCAGGACCTAAATAAGCTACCACCTTTGGGAAGGGAGTGTGTTGATGGTTCTAAGGTGGCCAAGATTGGTGAGGCCTCCACATTTCTAGTGGATCTGACCTCTAAACCTATCTCAAAGAGGTCAATTCTCTATCCTCTTGCACTCTTATATGCAAATTCTTTTATAATCGCCTTTAAAGATCTGAAGTTAAATCTTGGTGCTTAGAAAAGTGAGGGGATGGATGCTCTCTATGATTTATTCTTAGGGGATTATTTTTGGTGATCTTTCCCCAGTTGAGCTTAAATCAATGGTGTTGTGCACCATCTCATTGTTCTCTAAGTCTTTCATTTTTCATCTGTAACATTAGGTCCCTAACTTCAATGCTCTCACTACTGAAGCTGGCCTCTTTAAGGTAGATTCTTATGTATTCCCTACCATTGGAATTATGGGAGGAAAGCCTTCCATAAAAAATTAGTGTTTATTTAGGAAAGTTGGTTTTGATTAATTCAATTACTAAAGAAATATTGTTGGCCTCCTTCACTAGAGTCTTTATTTATATTGATCCTTCTCCCCCCCCCAATCCCTCATAGCATTCATATTTTGTCTTTTAGTTGTTTTTGGGTTCAACACATTATGGTGGAAGATCAATCTTGTATCCTTATAAAAAATCTAAACATTTTTCAATTTCACTAATGTCTATGTAACAATGTGCTTTTAGACAAGGTTTGGTTCCCAAAGTCTTAGGCTTTATCAAAGGTGGTCTTCAAGAAGGATGGTGCTATTTGAGTTATGATTATAAAAAGTTGTACTCTCTTCCTCTGATGGTGTACATGCATGTTCTTCATTTATCATAGCCTTGGTGGTCAGCATTGATTAGATGTCCCCTAATCTATTGTGAATAATTTTGGTGTTTTAGCTTTTAAGATTCGTGAGTCAATGAAAAGGGCTAAAATTTATGCAATCTCAAAGGTTTTTTAGAAAGGGTCAATATTGAAAGATGGGGTTCTCTAAAAAAAAGGGATTTAGAATCTAATATTGTTGTTGGTTTAAAGGGAGGCATAAGAGATAAGATGACCAAAAATGGTTGAAAATCTAAGTTTGAAAAAGCTCTGGGGGAGGTGGTTGCAGACTCATAGGATGTCATCAATTCCTTTTTATTCCTTGGGCAATAGGGGAGGGATGCCCCCTTTCCCTCTATTTTATTGGGTTCTCTAGAAGCTCAGGCTGGTGTTGTCTGTCGGGGAATCCCAGAACAACACACCTTGTTCTGATCCCACTTGTTAGGATCTTGCTCCTCAGAAAGAGCACAATATGATTACCAAATACAAGTAATTAAACATGCAGAAATACCCAAAAGTACAAGTAACTAGAATTCACACATAACACAGAATATGAGAGACAATATACAATCTTGTATTAATACTTGTACAGAAAAGAATACAATAAAGAGACGCCATGCTCTTCCACCTTACAGAGGCTTCCCACAGCTCAAGTGTATGGTAATTCTTCTTCAAAACACTCTCCTACCAAAAACGGTCCCAACACACAACTCACACACAGAATTGGTGTTCACCTCTCCAACCAGTTAGTAATAACCCTGCCAGTACACCAAGCACTCTATAGTACTTCAAGTAGATCTCCCATGAACCTACAACCTGCAATTCAATAGACCATACTTACACATGTAGATCTCCTATGAGCTTGCAACAACCTGCAACTCAATGATCTTACAATGGAAGGATATTCCTTGCCTTCCTTTCTAGCTCATAATTACAATACATGTCAATGGGTCTATAAATAGATCCCAGACTTAAACAATAACTTAGACTCTTAGTTGACTATAATTATCCACACAGCTCAAGACTCGAAATAGCCTTTACATGCAAACACTTAGTTCACTTAATTAACTGTTCGTGCAACGAACAGTTCTGGAACACATAGGCGATCGACGTCGGTCCCTGTTTGCCTGGTGCTGACCGATGTCAGCCGACTTCCTACCGATGCTGGTTGCCTTCTGCATCATCTTGACCAACATCAGTCAAGCTGCCGATGCCAGTTCTTCTGGATCTTCAACAACCTTTTCATCTGCATAGTTGAAGCTTTTAGCTCCACAACCTAACAATCTCCCACTTGGAGATAAATAGCTGTAACTGTACTTGTACCTGTACACTATCTAGTTTATTCCCTTGGCTCTGTATCCCTCTTCAAGATCACTCTTGAAGACCAACCACCACAAAACCTATAGTGCAACACCTGTCATCCAAATCACCTGCCACATCCACATCTA
This sequence comes from Torreya grandis, assembly GCA_037957365.1. Lineage (NCBI taxonomy): Eukaryota > Viridiplantae > Streptophyta > Pinopsida > Cupressales > Taxaceae > Torreya > Torreya grandis. The sequence goes on along the minus strand of JARHVA010000112.1, from coordinate 82,774 downwards.
CAACCCATGTAGAAAATAACTTGACCCTGCATAGCATGTGCACCTGCTGCTGGTCCCTCTAAGAATCCACTGAACTGCCCTCCAATGCTTCTTTCCTGGATTGGCTCTAAACTTGTGACAACTCCCACTGCTTGGGAAAACTCAGGTCTAGTACATACCATGCACTTAACCTCATTATGTGAATCAAGACACTATTCTGTGAACTGTCCAACCATCAGCGTGCTAACTGGTCTCACACAATCATCCTGAAACAAAGTCAACATGTGACCTTACATGTCCCTAGAACACACTCATGCCCAAGAATCTTGTTGCTCCTAGATTCCTCATGACACTCCTCTGAACTAGCTTTACCTTTAGTTCAGTAACTCGCTGTATATGTAACCCTACAACAAGTACATCATACAGTAATAGGATAATGTAGCTAATATTATCCAACCTGGTAAAGAGAAACACAATGATCAAACCTCCATTACACTACAGCTTATACAAGACCATATACCCTGGCCTACCGTCTCACGTATCCATTTCCACTCTTCTTCATCCTGAACATCCATTCATCTCTCAGTGCTTACTTCCAGCTGGAAACTCCACCCAAAACTCCCATTTGGTTCTCCTCCAAGGAATCACATCCTTCATCCATGCCAAGCTCCCACTGTTTCCTGGATTTACCTGCTCTGCTTCTTTAACAACTTCCTGGTTCTATACCATAAGTGAGCAACAAGTATTGTAAACAAGGGAAATGATGAATTTGAGGCTTACATACCCTTTAAGTCCTCCATATGGGTGCTTGAGACTCCTTGATAACTTGCTATCCACCCAAAATTCATCGCAGTGACCGATGCCAGTCACATCTCAGTCTGCACCTGATCGATGTCAGTTCCCTGCGACTGCCTCATCACCGACGTCAGTTCCCCCTTGTCGATGCTGGTGTTTATCTGCCCTAAGTCACTGATGTCAAGCTGCACATAGTCGATGTCGGTCCCTGTCTGGATGCCGATGCTAGTTTTCTAGCTGACATTGGTCTCTATGTTTTCCTTATGAGAAATGACCTCTACCTACGAGCTCCTTTTGGATCAAACCCTTGTCCAAATCACCCTTGCTCTGCTCAAAATTCTTTTTCCCCTTGTGCTAAACTCTGTCCATCACCTTCTCCTTGAAAACCAAGGCTTTCCTACTCTTGTCACTAACATCAGATTCCTCAAGAAATGCCACCTTCTTCTTCTGCATACAGAAACCTTGATCTATGCTCTTCAAATCTGAAAGCATAGCCTTTGACTCAAGAACATGCATCTCCTTCTTATTCATGTGACCAAGCCTATTAAGCCACATCTTCAAATCTATAGCTGAAGTAGATAACCCAGAAAGAGAATCAGTAATACAAGTAGATAGATAAAGCGTACCTACTTTCTTACCTCTTGCTACAACAAGTGCACCCTTGGTAACCTTCCAAGAGTCTGCTGTGAGAGTTACTGTGTAACCCTCATCACCCAAACTTCTTACAAAAATCAAATTCCACTCCAGAACTGGGACATGCATGACCTCCTTTAACACCCATGTGTTACCTGTCTGCAATTTCAGCTTCACTTTCCCTTTGCCAACCTTCTGACAAGGCTTACCATCCCCTAAACAAATTTCTCCAAAGTCTCCCTGGACATACTCATGAAAAAATTCCCTATTTGGGGATGCATGAAAAGAGGCACCAGAATCTAAAACCCAAGATTCTACTTTATCCAAAGAACATACCAGAGCATGTTGTGCAATGAAATCTGCAACATCTGCTTCTTCTCCATGTCCTTCATGCTGATCTGCTACCAACCAACAATCTTCTTTTTTGTGCTCTTTCTTTCGACATTTCCAGTAGGTTATTCTACCATACCTAGACTTGGACCTCCTGCCATTAAACTTCTCCATTCATAGCTTACTATTTTCTGTCATTGCTTTACTCCCACTCAAACAGAAACCCCTGTGAGTAACCTGTAATCAACACACACTAACCAGATCTAAACCAACCTGTTAGTATCCCAACCAAAAGCTCTGATACTAATTGTCAGGGAATCCAAGAACAACACACCTTGTTTTGATCCCACTTGTTAGGATCTTGCTCCTCAAAAAGAGCACAATATGATTACCAAATACAAGCAATTAAACATGCAGAAATACCCAAAAGTACAAGTAACTAGAATTCACACATAGCACAGAATATGAGAGACAATATACAATCTTGTATTAATACTTGTACAAAAAAGAATACAATAAAGAGATGCCACACTCTTCCACCTTACAGAGGCTTCCCACACCTCAAGTGTACAATAATTCTTCTTCAAAACACTCTCCTACCAAAAATGGTCCCAACACACAACTCATACACAGAATTGGTGTTCACCTCTCCAACCAGTCAGTAATAACCCTGCCATCACACCAAGCACTCTATAGTACTTCAAGTAGATCTCCCATGAACCTGCAACCTGTAATTCAATAGACCATACTTACACATGTAGATCTCCTATGAGCTTGCAACAACCTGCAACTCAATGATCTTACAATGGAAGGATCTTCCTTGCCTTCCTTTCTAGCTCATAATTATAATACATGCCAATGGGTCTATAAATAGATCCTAGACTTAAACAATAACTTAGACTCTTAGTTTACTATAATTATCCATGCAGCTCAAGACTCAAAATAGCCTTTACATGCAAACACTTAGTTCACTTAACTAACTGTTTGTGCAATGAACAGTTCTAGAAACACAGGCGACCGACCTTGGTCCCTGTTTGCCTGGTGCTGACCAACATCAGCCGACTTCCTGCCGACGCCGGTTGCCTTCTGCATCATCTTGACTGATGTCGGTCAAGCTACCGACGCTGTTTCTTCTGGATCTTCAACAACCTTTTCATCTGCATAGTTGAAGCTTTTAGCTCCACAACCTAACATTGTCCTTGTCTTTTCCATGGAGTTTGGGTAGGGTTTGGGTGTTTTGAATGGTTTGGGGTAGCAATTAGTAAGTGCTTTTAGAGTGTGGTTTTTGGAATTTTTAAATGGTTACATGGGCTACCTTTCATTCTAGTCTTCAAGGTTTTTATAAGTTTAGCTCTATATTTTAGTACTAGAGGGGTGTGAAGTCCTAGACTTTTGGAGGATGGGGTTATGACTTTTATGTCTTGTGGTATAATGTTTTCTTCTTTATGGAATATCGAGTGTGGCATTAGTATGATGACCTTTTGTCATTTATGGCATAGAGTTGTCTTCGAGGCAAAAGTTTTATGATTTCTCTAGTTTTGCCTCCAATTTTTATCTTCTTTCTTCACCTTGGGTGGAGGACTTATTAATCTCCCACTATATATATATATATATAATGTACTACACATAAATTTTGATTAGAGATTTTTAAGAAGAGAACATTTTATATATCAATGTCTTATCAAATGTAGTTTTGTTTTTATATCCCAAAACAAAAATAAAACTATGGTCATTTTTATTTTTAAGGTGTATAATTGTGTGTGTGTGTAGACACAAACACACACACACACACACACACACACACACACACACACACACACACACACACACACACACACACACACACACACACACACACACAATTATACACCTTAAAAATAAAAATGACCATAGTTTTATTTTTGTTTTGGGATATAAAAACAAAACTACATTTGATAAGACATTGATATATAAAATGTTCTCTTCTTAAAAATCTCTAATCAAAATTTATGTGTAGTACAAGTTATATATATATATATATACACACACACACACACACACACACACACACATAAATTTTGATTAGAAGAGAACATGTTATATATCAATGTCTTATCAAATGTAGTTTTGTTTTTATATCCCACAACAAAAATAAAACTATGGTCATTTTTATTTTTAAGGTGTATAATATAGTCTAGATGGTAGGTTGTTTCCATGATAATATTTTTTTCCTATACAAACCTTTTTTTTTTTTTTTTAAATTATGAATATACTTCAACTTATGACCTTCTACATAAATTTTCAATATGAAAAAGCTTAAAAACATGAAAAAATAAATTATGAATTCCATTTACCATCAATTTTCATATTCTGTTAAAATTATGTATGGTAATTTTATCTATATATAGAAGTACACTTGAATAACATAGCTTATGTTATATTATATATAAAATAGTTATTGATATTTTATAGAACAACACTATTTTTATGTAGGCATTACATTTGGAAGTGGATAACTTGCACAAAAGGATGACGAATTTAGAAAAAATGAACAAGAACTTTAATTATATGATAATATTTTATTTGTTATATGTTATAGATTATAAATTTTAACAAAACAAACCCTAACTTGTCTAATTAAAATAAACTTTTTACATGATGAAATAGCCAAATGGTTGGTGAAGACTTGGATTCTATATGTTTTAAATATCTACAACATCTTGAGAAGCGACTTAATTTTGGTGCTAGAAAGATACACTCAAAAAAGGTAATTCATGATAGTTTTTATAATTTGTTCAATATTTTATATATTTACTCGAAGAATTTTTTTTCCAAAATTTTTTTTCATCATTTTGGATTATTTTAAAAATAATATTTTATTATTTATTTTTCAATTTTTTTCTACTAAAAATTACACCTTATTTATTATTTGCATTTTTTTTGAATGTTGTAGGGCAAAACCTTACTCAGCCATATTGGGTCTCTAAAAACTAAGGTAACACATAATTTCCTATTAAAGAAAGCATTGTAGTTCATTAAATTTAATGTTTTATATCATGCTATTATGGTGGATCTACTAAAATTAACACCTTTATCTAATATATAGTATTTATAAAGTATTCAATAAAGTTCTTATGTTTCAGTTTCTTCCCATATAAATTATCACAAATTTTTTCCTCTTTAGAATTATATATAGATGAAAGAATAATTTTTAAAATATATTTACTTTAATTTTTTAAAAATAATTGTTTAAAATCTATATGTTAATATAGGTTACCTTCCCTTTAGTTGTTTAATTAGCACATTTAATGTAATTGATGATTAAATATATTTTATTTTCATTAGCTGCACGTGTTAATAATATTAAAAGTTAAAAAGAGTTAAATAAATTTACTATAAAATTCACATATTTATATTTTCATATGTTTTATACTTTAATGAAATAAAACATAAGTGTAATATTTTTCAATCGCCTCACCATATAAAGAACATAAAATCACATAGCTATTAAATAGAAAGTATGGGACTTATAACTGATATGGGTTACCATTTTAAATATGTAAAAATAAACTATAAAAATAAAAAATTATAAGATTTAGCTTGGAAAATGAATTTAGTTCCCATTATATAATGTAATAATTGCCAAACATTTGAAGGCATTACAACTATTTTAACACAGGTTGAAATATTTTTTTGTTTTTTGGAAAATATTTTTGGAGAGATGACACATTTGAGTAAGACCTAAGGAGGTAGGGGTATCTCTTCTGCCAAAATCACCCAGGGCTCACACCTGGCCTGCCCCCTTAGGCATACTTAAAAATAACTCCTAACCATAAGGAAATTAATCAGTAGACTGTACATGTGTGGTAAAAAATCAATAAGATTGATTCTTTAAGGCTCATGAAAGAAGTATGGTCTAAAAAGAGAACCAACCTAGCTTCCAATCAAGACCGAAATTGGAAGCAACCAATGAATAAAACCTGTCACCAAATAAATCCAATAAAAGACCTAGAAATATGGGTTATTAGAGAATAGAGCTGCTAGAGTTATGATTATCCAAAGAAAGCATTCATAAAATCTCAGTGCATATTTGAGGCAACCACCATAAAGGAGGAGGACCATACCCCTTCTCCTCAGATTGATAAAAGGCCTAATTGGCCAATGCAATAGTTACTCTATTATATTGCTTTAGAGTATGGATATAGATAACTTTCTCAAAATTATGCTGAATACAATGAATATTATGCAGGATTCTACAAATTCTCCAATCCTTGGGGATATTAAGACTAGGCTCCAAAAGAATTTGGATCCAGATCTTGGAGTCCGCAATCACATGAAGGTTCTTCCATCCCAATTTATAAGATTCATTAAGACCTAAAATTGTTTGTCTCTCAGCCAAATTATTAGTAGTAATACCAATTTTCACAAAGAAAAAGATAGCCACAAAGAAGTAGTAATTCTAACCTGCACCTTCGATACTAGCCTATACAGGATTTCCTCTAGATGTACTATCCAAGTGAAAGAAATTGAATCCTAGAAGAGGAGTAACAGGGTGAAACTGAAGAGTGGAAACAACCTAAGGCCAATAGGGAGAAGGAATAATATAGAGATCCTAGAGAATAAACATCCATCACTTAGAAGGAATCTGAGGATGTTTTATCAAGTGAATTACTAATTCTCTAATGTTACTAAATGCACATTTCTAAATACACCTGATGTAAGTGAAAAAGTTGCTTGAAAATTCTAGCATCGTGCTCCTTCTATATGCTCTAAGTACGAAACAAACTCCAGCTCAAAGAATCTGATCAAAAAAAGAATTAATTTGAATCATTATAGAACATTAATTTTGTTCATGGCTATTTTAACCATTCAAAATCTTGGTCATCAAATTAGTTTGAATTGGATAGAAACTGTTGAAGAAGACATTGCTTTAAGATTTGACAACTAACATGGGACAATAAATTTTTTTCTCAATTAAATATTGTCTCTACAATGATAAACACATAGGAAGATTGTGTTTCCATTTCTCGAAGAAAAATTAAGATTGTCTCTATAAGGCAGTCAAGAAGACAAGCACAAAGAGCAGTTTATATAGTAGCTCAATGATTTTTTATAATAATAATTTTGCCTAATGACCATTCAAGAACTCGAAGCACCAATTCTTCAATTGAATTTTGATTGGTTAAGTCAGACATAATAAGACATTTCATTCTATTTGAGAGCATTTACTTGGGATAATATAACTAGTTCAACATATTTTCATAGAGTTGTTGAGGTGTTAGAAGATGAAGAAGACTGTGTTATTTTAGCACAAAGAGCTAAAGCAATAATTGCACATAGAGTTCAATAAAGAATACCAATTCAGATAATTCTTCAATATGCACCGCTCCTCATCGATAGTAAAAATTGGTAAAAAACAAGTTCACTAGGGTTAGTAAATCAAAAGGTTAAATTGATCCTTTCTATCAATTATAATATGTTTCTCCTTTTAAAATAAATCTAGAACAAAATGATAAACTCAAAAAAGTAACTAATCTTCTCACAACTCCTAATAAAGGTAAATAGTTAAAAGGAGGAATGATCATCAATTAAGCTCTTATCTTCCCAAGTGTTATTGTACCACTACAAGCAGTCCTTCCAATGATGGCTTTACTTTGGGGTAATATAATTGGTCAATTAGATTTGGGGCATTTACATGAACTTTCAAATGGATCACAGAAGAACTATCTAAAATTTTTAGGTGATGGTAAGTAACATCCAGATGAACATATTGTTATTTTTTGTGTAGCATGTGAAATTTTATGCATTGAACATGAATATGTCACATTCTGATTATTATTGAAACTCACTAGAAAGGAGTGGCATATTAGTTATGAAAACCAAGTTTGAAAGTAGATTTAAACCAATAGAAGATGCACATGCATTATTAGATCAACTCACTCAAATGAAGAAATAAACACACAAACCTAGGAGATATTTTTTAGCTAAGTTCAACTAACTACTACATAAGATACCATTGACTGCTAAACTGACATATGAGAATTATAATTACTTTATCAATTTTCAATTACCATAAGTAAGTTATCAATTGAGAAGAATTATAGTATTTGTTTTGACTTCAAATAAAAAATTAGCTAATTATGTCTAAGATGACATGATAATGGCTAAAAAACTAAAGAGGGAATCATCTAAAGGTAAAATTCAGAACATAGGTCAATATTCAATAGAAAATATTTTGTAAACAATGGCTAAATATATAATAACTTTGAAGAAACAACTACCTCAAAACTATCATTTCTCCTTATCAAGACATTCCAAGAAGAAACCATGTGTCTTTTCAAAAGGATCGTCCTCTATTGTAAGATCCTTAGTAAAAGCTTGCACTAAAAGTTCCTCTTCAACAAAGTATAAATACACATGTGAATGAAGTTTGGGAAACATAATAAATATTTAGATATGAAGAACTTGAAGAAGAAAATGAATTAATTAACCTGGTAGAGACTCTGCTTTAGCGTTTCTGGACTATAATTTAGATGATTATGAAGAACATGTTTGAGACATGAAATATCACTTGTCTATGGTATTCAAAAGAGATCAAAATCATAAAAAGCAATAACATGAAATCAAAGAAGAATCAATGAAATTTATTATTTCACGATGAACATCACCTCCTATTAGACAAAAGGAAAACAAACCCTAACTAGGTCAAGTGAGTCTTCCCTGAATACTATTGTTTGTTATCCAAGAATATTCCTCCTGTCAATAGTAATGTGAATGTATCTCAACTTTAGAATGTGGATTTAATTGAACATGTTAATAAGACTAAAATTTATATTTCACAAGCTAAATATTTGAGAGCATATCCAGATCAACTAGAAAGGTTAGTAAAATTTATTAAAGGCAAAAATCTTTCTAAAAATAAGGTCAATAATAAATTAATAGTAGCCATCCCACCTTGTAATCTAGTAAAATCCATGACTGTAATAACCTCTAACTCTAATAAAGTTGACCTTTTTTACATTTATTTATTTCTTAAGGGATGTAATGTCAGTAATTACATAATTGACATAGGATACTGATAATGTAATGCCTATGAAGGTTTTTCATGCTCTTGGCTGAACTTGGATAAAAACTTTTAGTCATTATTACTCAATGAAAGCAAAACAATTTCATCTTGTTGGTCAAATCAAAGACACCCAAATTATTATTGCATCTTTTCATCATAAGAGGATCAAGGTCAACATCGTAGTAGTTGATATCTTAGTAACCTATGGCATTTTCTTGGGAATAAAATTATATAAATAACTTGGTGATAATGCCTTGAACAAGAATTGAAAATGAAATACAAGGTGTAAAACGTTGATGATCTCAAGACAAATATCTTGAATGAAGAAGGTATAGGTAATTGATTATTGATGTCAAAAAAAGTTATGGATTTGATAGAGATCATGGAAACAAATCCCAATGAGGTATAGATGATGGAAATTGACAATAGTTATTCTTTAACAAGATCTACTGTGGTATTTGATATGATATATATGAATAATAAACTCTTTCTTTTTTATTAAAAATTATAGGTTGAGTGTACTAATAAAATCATAGATTATGAAGCTCTCTTACTTGGATTATAGGTTGTATAATAAATGAGGATTAAAAATTTGGAAGTATTGGGTGATGCAGAACTGGTTATGAAACAGATCAAAGGGCAATATTAGGTTAAAAAATGAATGTTTAAGACACTAAAAAAAAAATGTACAATATATAAGCTTTTGAAGCATTCCCTATTTAAGCTATTCCAAGAGAAATTAATTCTAAATCATACACACTTGTAATATCAACTTCATTGTTGGTTCCTAACTCAGAAGTTGGTAAAGGAAATTACACAATTAAACTTATATATCGACTCAGCATGCCAAAAAATTTAGAAAATTGGTAGTTATTTAATGATGATTAATGGATCATTTATTTTCTTTGGAAAGCTTATATTTTAATAAATTTATATTTTGAAGGTAGCGATTCATCATACAGAGAATATTTTTCATAAACTTATCAAAAAAATGTTGTTGGAAAAAAAGATAAAGAAGGGATAATCAAATTAAAAGGAAATAAGATTCCTAAAGGATTAGTCTCATTAGAATAACTTTTTGACAAATATTATAGGTTCATAAAAAATAAAATGCATAAAGATTCTCTCAGTTTAATAGATTATGAGAAAGTAAATATTGGCTTTGAAGAGCAACCCAGGCTATTTAATATTAGAGAATGTTGATTACCAGAAGAAAAGAGAAGATTCATCTAATTAATTTTAAAATACATTGAAATTATTGCATTTTTATATGAAGATCTCAAGTCTTTTCATCTAAAAGAAATGCAACGCATAGTTCCTTTAAAATCAGATGTCAAACCATTCAAGTAGAATAAAAAACAATATAATCTTAAAAATTACAGGAATAATTTTTGCAAAAATTTAGAAAGTGTTAAATGCACAAATCATTTTCCCCATTCACAACTCAATTTGTATTTCTAATATTATTCTGATTCATAAAAAGAATGGAAAAATAGGATTTGTGTGGACTTCACGAATCTGAATTAAGGTTCTCTCAATGATAACTATCCATTACCCATCATGGATCAAGTTCCTCAAGTATTTATAGGTTTGGAAATACTCTTGATGTTGGATAGATTTTTAGGTTACAATCAGATTGAGGTTGATAAGGAAGATCAACATAAAACATTCTTCATAACTTGAAGGGTCACTTTTGCGTATCAATGAATGTTGTTTGGCTTGATTAATGCAAGGGATACATTTTAGAGAGCCTTGAATTTTATATTTAAAGATTTGTAAAACAAGATTATTGTGGTATATTTAAATGATCTAACAATATTTTCTAAAAAGATAGAAGATCACTATGAACACCTCAAAAAAGTGTTCAAAAAATGTAGATTGCATGGTATTTCTCTTAACCCTAAAAAAATTGTTTTTTGGGTGACCAAAGGTAAATTTATCAAAGACATCGTGTCTAAACAAGGAAACAAGATTGATCAAGAGAAAGTTGAAAAAATCTAGTTGTCTCTGCCAACCTCTAAACTAGGGGTTCATTCATTCTTCCTAAAGTTAAACTTTTTGAGAAGATTTGTTTTAGATTTTGTAGAAGTTACCAAGCATATTATTGATATGATGAAATGGAAACTATACTTCAAGTGGAATAATGAATGAAAACATGCATTTGAATAGATAAAAGCTGATATTTCTCATATACCAACTCTTGTTTGTCCAAGCTTAAAAAAAAATCATCATTTATTGTTATGCCTTAGAACATGCTCCCTCAGCGATACCAGTTTAGAAAAATGATGAAGATGTTGAATCTCTCATCACTTTCATGAGCTATAACTTGAAAGATTATGAATTGAAATATTATCTAGAAGAGAAACAAGCATACACTATTGTGAAAGACATCAAATAGTTCAGGTATTATATTCTACATTTGCATTCTATTATAATAGTACTGGTATATGAGTCAAATATATTTTGACTCAATAAGAACCAACATCTAAGAGAGGTAACTAGATAACCAGGGTATAATAATACTATTTAGAAATCAAGCCAATGAAATTGGTTCAAGAAAAAGGGTTGTGTCAAATCATAGTAGAACATAAATATTCTCAGATAATCTTTTTAATAGATTTTGATTATCAAAACAAAGAATTTTTTCCCTTTATTATTTTTGTAGATTCTAATAATGAGTGGTTTGTAGATATGACTTTATTTTTGACATATAAAGAATCCCCATCCCATCAGGGTGCTAAATAGTGAAAAACAATCAAGTTGAAGGCTCAAAAATATGTATCTTGGGATGGTACATTGTTCAACAAGAGTATTGATGGCTTTTTTCTAAGGTGCGTTAAAAATGAACAATAGAAGAAGATTTTACAAGTTTTTTGTGATCAAGTGAACACTTTTATGCTCTAATTATGGATTACAAGATTCTAAGAGCTCATTAATACTAGCTTACACTTTTTAATGATTCTTATGAGTGGGTAAGGATATGCAAAATATGTCAACAGTTCATCAGGTGACCAAAACTTATAGCATTTACCCCCAAATTAGTGGTAATAAAAGAGCCTTTTTAATATGAGGGGTTGGATTTAGTTAGATATTTGAATCTTCATTAAAGTTATGGACATACGCACATTAGCACTATGGTAAACTACTTCACTAAATGGGTAAAAGCCATCCTAGTCAAGCAAACAACTTCAAAATTTATTTGTAACTTCATTAATGAGAATGTCTTGGCTAGATATGATGTTATATAGAAGAATGTGACACATAATGATTCAATATTTTATTCTTCAAAGTTGATTGGATTATATTATGGCTAGAGAATCTCATTGTCCAAGTCTTTAGACTATTACCCACAAAGAAATGGTCAAGCCAAGTCAAGCAATAAGAACCTGGTCACCATCATTCGTAAGTTGGCTGATAAAAATTAGAGGAACTAGCAAAAGAAGTTATATGATGCACTATGGGAAGATCTTACAACACTGATGAAAGCTATAGGTATGTCTAAATTTCAATTTCTCTATGGAATTGATGTGATCATTTCAATAACACTTTAATTGGCCTGAGTTGTTGAAAACCAAAACTTTGAAAGTCCCTTAGACAAAAGAATTCTCTACTTGAACAAACTTGAAGAAGATAAATCCAAGTTGTTTATAGAATTGTTAAACATTAGGCTTAAGTCAAAGTTATTTTTACAATAAAGTGAAAAGAAGATATTTTTTAAGTGGGAGATCTTGTTCTTTTGTGGGATAAGCGTAGAGAACCAAAAGGAAGTCATGAGAAATTTGATTCCTTATGGATGGGTCTTTTCAATATTAGACATTTATGTGGAGACAACACTTTATTTTTGGTCTATCATGATGGCACACATATTCCATTACCTTACAATGGGCACTATCTCAAGCATCACTACAATTAAAAGTGGTGGTCCTCTGCATGTAAGTATGTACATAACAATTTTTCCTTTTCCTTTTTTCTTGTCTTGGTTTTGGTGTGCATGTTTGATGTTTTTCAATAAATACAACATTATGTTTTTTCTTTCTTCCTCTACATGTATTAGTCTTATAACTTGATATCTTTCCTTGAACACCAATTTTAAGTTTAAATGAACTATGCATTCCTAGTCTTATGCTATTCTAAAATGTAAAGTTGCTTAAGTTTTTGGAATAGACAAGTTTTCATGAATTTATTAAAAAAAAGGTAAATATATATAATCTTCATAATCATAAGATCTAATTTGATAATGTGTGTTCATTTCTCATACAATTGAGATAGGTGAACTGGTTGTTGGTAAGATCAAGATCTATAAATTTTAAAGCAGAGGATCTGACCCAATAATACATGTTCATTTCTCATATTATTGAGATAAGTGAATTAGTTATCATTTGTTCATATCAAGATCCACAAAAGTAATTTTTATAGAAGTTCTTGAGAATTTGTAATAATGAAGATAATGGTGATTAATAAGTTTCTAATAAAGTAAAATGATTTTGTAACCCAATGGAAATGCTCCATTTGTGAAACCATAGTATGTGGTTCTTCTCTCATCCTTTATTGTTTGATGTCCCCAATCAGAGGCAACTGTTATCCCAATTTTTGAATGAAAGTCAAAAACTTAAAAAATGTTGAGTCTTTTGACTGTAAATAGTCAAATTGAGTCAAAGTTGGATAAATTTATTTTTACTTAAGTCAAAATATCTTACACAAGATTTCAAGGTCAAAATTAATACTTTGTCAAAAGTTTGACTGCATGAAATAAAAATTCAAAAAATTGACTAAACTTACTTTGTTGGATTTTTAAGGTTTGTTGAGCAAATGTCAAATTTTTAAAAACTATTTATTAAGCTATCTAAATCTGATAACTAATTAAACACATCAGGGAAACTAATTACCTATAAAACACTCGGATTGAATCCCATCTTTATCTGAATGTTTTTTAGAATATGATAGGTGTGTGCACCTATCATTTCCTAATCACTAGTTGATCAAACTTATGGATCTTGATCACTTGATCTAATGCTTATCAGATTTCAACACTCATTCATTCTCCTTTGTTTCTCTAAAATTATTCCTCCTTGGCCCTTGCATATGTGAATTCCTCATTGATTATAATATATTTTCTTCCATATTTCAATTTGGCCCATCATTTGCTCTTCACTCCTCTCCTCTTTTATCACTCTCATTTTGTAGGTTTTGCACCTCATTTGTCATTAACATTGTAGGGTTTTATGGATTTTGGTCATTCTCTTCATCAAAATAAAATAAGGTTTTTAGCTATTCGACTTTCAGATAAAAATTTTCATGTTTTTCCTCCAGTTTTAGTCATTTACTCTAAGTTTTTGTTTCCCAAGTAGTTTTAAACACTTTTTAGATTTCAAAATTATATTATGTAACCAATTTTATCATGTTCCTCACATGATCAGATTCCACAGACTCCCCAAACACCTAGTTGACTTTAGGAGTTATTTTTACACATTTTAGATTTTGAGACCTCACCAAGGAATCCTTCAGATTCCAAAACTTATTTTTACACTTTTCAAATCCTAAGATCCAACCAAGCACCTCATTAGACTCTGATACCCTACTAAACATCTTATCTAACTCAGACATCTATTTCATCACTTATTAGGATCAAGAATCTTGTTAAACATCTTATTGGATTCTAATCCCTGTTAGTGCACATCAAAGACTTTGACACCCTATTTGACATGCTATTAGGTTACCATCCTCTACAAGACACTATCATATTTTGCCATCTTCATTTTCACTACCTACAACATGCATCTTACTAGAGGACTTTTAGAGTTCTATCTCTCTTCATAGATCATTCAAGAGTTGGTATTTCCATCACAAGTAGGTAATCTTTATTAGATGTCAATGTTCGACACCCCAATCAAGGAGACTAACAAGAAATGCAATCCAAAGAAAATCTTTACCAAAAAGAGTCTCTAATTAGAAGAGGACAGCGATATGAAATATCAAGTTCAGGTAATGATTTCACCTTCACACCTAAAGTAAAATGTTGAAAAGATAAGAGACACTAACCTAGGCCATATTGATATGGAAGAATTATAAAAAAAAATATGTGGTGTACACAAAATAGATTATTGATAAAGCATCCATAATAGTGGATTGGCTCAAGCAACTACATTTCCTATCTCAGTATAATATCTAAAATTAGTGTTAAAAATGGCCAAACATAATGATGCAAAAAAGAGGGAAGTCAATAATCCAAATGGAGAGTTAGTTTTATGCTTAGGTCTAGAGCATATTGTCCATCTATTATAACTATCTGATAGAGAAACATTTATAAATTTGACTCCTAAATCTTCTTTAAATTTTTGGGATTCTAATACCAACTTTTGTTTGAAGTGGGTCAATAAGTAATGGCTGACAAAATATAGGCATACATCAACAAGGCTACCTACAAATATTTCTATATTTGAATTTATGAATAAGGTCAATGACATGATTATTATCTTGTATAGAGTAGTGGGAAGCCTAGGTACTAGGAATTTTTAGACATGGATGTACAAGTATATATGGATTATCCATTGAAACAAGTAGTATATCAACTGAAGATAGTTAATTAATGATTCAATTCATAAACAACTTGTAGATGTCAATAAAACTTCCAAATTCTATATGTCTTCTTATCTTGTTTATGTCATGGCCAGAAGGAGGTTCTATAATGGTTTGAATATAGTGGGTGATATGCAGAGTGCCAAAATCTATGACTTCTAGCCCTAACTCTCTTTGAAATAATTTACATGTCATTTTTGCATGGCAAAATGATGTATTTTTTCAATATTTGATTCAGATATTTGAGCCAAAACCATATAATTTAAGATTATCAATATAGGCTTCTACAGACATTTCTAGGTGGAGAACATGGTTTATACAATTCTCAACTTTTACATACTTTAGAATTTGTGGTTGTGAAGTTGCCTCATATATGCTTCTGAGATGTGTATGATAGATAGGATTTGATGGAATGATTGAGACACTTGACTTAAACACACAAGATGTTGTCTTACAAACACAAGTTCATGATAAAATTTTCCTATCTTTATTGATCGATATACTTGTGATTCTTTAGCCAAATTAGAATTGATTGAATAAGAAATGACTCGAGTTACTATTTTATCATTTGAAAGACATTCATTTAATACTAGGGGTCTGATACATAATATCCTTGGTTATTTATATCATCATGTACATAATTTTAAAAACTACTATATGGATTATGATGATGAGAAAGATGTAAGAATCTATGATTATTTATGGTTCAGGTTATTATTTTTGATATATTAGAGATCAAGAAAAATATATCAGATGATGAAGATGTATTAGATCATATTTATGACAAATATGGAATTAAATGAGGACCTCTCTCAAGAGTTGATTGGCACACAAAATAATCTGCATCCCTTATCGATAAAACTTAAGGTATGCTAGACAAGACTTTGAAATGATTGAAGATCAAAGGCATCAATGTTGATTAAGCAAGATTTCCTCCTCTGATGAAAGAAGCTAAATTGGGAACTGTGCATCAAAAAAATCAATTAGAGATAGGAGAATATTCTATGGTAGGAACCAACAAGGATTTAGAAGAAATAGAAGTTGAAGTAGTTAAAAAATTGTTTCAATGAAGAAACCACTCAAGTTGAAGATAAGAAGATTGGGTGAAAATATTTCAGGTATTCCAAGTCTTTCTATTTGTGAAGAATCTCCTCTTCATAATTTTGCCCAATTTTAAGCCACGATAACTAATATTACACAAAAGTTTTGGCCTCTAATTCATGCTTATTATTTGATTCTTCTAATCTTGTACCCTTATCTCTTGCATAAAATATTAAATTACCAACTGAACCTTCTCCTAAGACTCCAATTTATACATCAAGGAAAGAAGGTAAAATTGTATTAGAAAAGTCTCAAGTTTTGTCAAATCCCCCCTTTCTTTTGAAATTCAAAATAAATTTGATACTACCCTTGAATAATATTCTTACAACATAGAATTTTATGATTGGCTAAATGAAATTGTAAAAAAGAGAAAGAAGATTGAACAACTGCAAGAAATTGGTTTCAACATCCTAATCACTGCCCATACTCGTGTGGTAAATAAATCTAACACAGTGTCAAGTATATCACTGATTATAAGTGAGATAGATATGTAGAAATAATAGTTCCTTCCATTGAAAAAAATAGAAAGATGTTGGAGCTTTTGATTAGCACATTACAAAAGTTCACCTAGGAAAGGCTACAAGAGAAGGTATGAAAGAGAATGTCCAATTTATAATTGGCACATTATTCAAAAAATAGACCAAGATAAAGTAACCAAGGAACAACTTAGAGAAAAGGTTGAGCAACTAATGTCTATGTTTCAAAAATTGGTAAACCCCATTAAGTCTTCCTATTATGTTGTCCATCAAATTCTTGATAAAGACACTTAATGTTGCGGAGGAAATTGGTCATATGGGTAAAGCAAAGAAACAATGGATTGATAAAATTTTACAAGGTATTACTAATATTTAGATAGTATTGGCTGTATTTTTTAAAATTCATTCTAAATATGATAAAACAACTAAAACTCAAAGTAAATATGAAAAATAGATGTAGAAATGGAATGAATTGATTCATATGTTGCAAGATTTCTCTTTTACCTATCTAGATGACCTAATTCAATAAAAGGTCATACAAAAAGAAGAAATTATATACACCACAAAGTTTCTAGTTGTTAAATTTAGAGTTCACATTTTAAAAAAAAGTGTTAATAAATTTGAGGAGATTATGTCAATAGGAGGAGAGACTCTACTTGAAATACAAGAAGCAGGAAAATTGAAATGCAAGCTCACTAATGACCAAAAAAAATAGTATCTAAAGAAAATATTGTTAATCAATTCAAGAAAAGTATTGAAAATATTAATTCTCAAAGTTTTTCATTCAATTATGACTCAATTTAGACAGTAATCAAGTATCAAAGTAATTTGAAGAACCTCAATGCAATGTTGGAAAATTTGTAAAGAACATCTCAAAAGATGATTACTCTACATTGCGACATAGAAATACCTTATATATATTCTGATGAACTAGATGAAGATAAAGTGTCGTAAATCATGCAAAATTTCAATGAATATCAGAAGAAAATGTTGTAACATGAGAAATAGTAGGTTGATATCATCATTAGTGAAGATGATAAAGAATGATTCTATACTCATGGTTTTATTTTTCCTAAATCATTCTTGTAATTATCATTACACCATATATTAGTTAGTTCACACATTATAAATTTATGCAAATATACTAAGTTATTTTTCTAATTTTGAGTCATGTAAATTTTCCAACACAATTTTTTAAGTTTTGAAAATTTGTCATTGTACTTTTATAACTTGCAAAAAATCACTAATATATTTTTTCAAACAGTGCAAATTGTTTAACATGTTTTTATAAATTTTAAGTTGTGTAAATTAGTTAATGTTTTTTTACATAACCTTAAAAAGATAGAAAAGGTACTTATGCACTCTAACCACCTATTTCAACCTATAAATGTGAGTTATTGGCTCATTAGTTAGGGTCCTAAAAATTTAAACTTTTCAATATACACTTTTGAAAGAGGTGATTGTATTGGCAACCCAGTAAAAATCTATACAAGGAGATTGTGTAAACTTTATATTCAATATTTCTTCAAAGATTATGTATATATATATATATATATATATATATATATATATATATATATATATATATATATATATATATATATATATATATATATATATATATATATATATATATATATATATATATATATATATATATATATATATATATATATATATTATCTACATGTATTTTGATCTTTGATTTCAAATTGTTATTGTAGCCATCATAAACTAGTCAAAACATGGAAATTTCATTGATGTATTTCTTTTCGAAGCTACATTTGTTTTTCTTATTTTGGTAAAACCTTGGTAGAGTTAAAAAATAAGTTCACTTTTTAGAAGGAAATAGAAAGTGAGTTTTATATTTCATTATCAGTCATATACAATAGTTTTAGTGTATGTATTATGTTCTTATGAACAAACGTCTTTCCTATCCATTGAATGATAGAGGTTGCCTTCTAGAGAGATTACTCATTTTTTGACATTTTTAATAAATCATTGACTTTAGCTTATTGAAATTGTTATCTTTCACATTTCTAAATATATTTCTTTCCCTTTTATCTCTCTTTCATAATTTATTTTCTATAGACTTCCCATACTTTTTGGTTAAAATTAATACATTGATGAAACTCATTTTTGTTATAAATATTTTATTTTACTGCATCTTTTTTGGTTTTTAATAAAGGTAGTCTTACTTACTAATATGACTTTATCCCATGACTATTGACAAGAAATGCCCATTTGTCCTCTCAAAAAAATCTCATGCTTGTAGTTTTTGGTGCCCACTATGGGGTATAATTTTACAACACTTGTGCAACCCACATTTGGAAATATTAGTCCATCTGACTTTACCATCAACTCAAAGACCACTTGATCAAACTAAAATTTATTTGAAGTAATCTGCTTAGTTAGATATTATTTATCATATCAGATAGCTTGTTTAATATACCAAAAAAAATTTAATAACTCAGTATCAAATTATTCTATGGATTTTAAATGAATAATTTGATTGTGTTGAGAGAGCAGAAAGAATTCTCACACATAGAGAATCCCATAAAGCTCATAAATTAGTTTAGAATCAGTAAATTTTATTCACCGCTATTTCAACCATTTAAAATCTTGGTAACCAACTTAGTTTGAATTGGATATAAACCACTAGAGAAGACATTGCTTCAAGCCTTAGACAACTAGCCCAAGATAACAAATAATTTTTGGTCAATTCAACATTATCTCTGCGATGATAAACACATAGGAAGATCATGTTGCCATTACCTAAATAAAAAATGAGATTGTCTCTAGAAGATAATCAAGAAGACAAACATGAAGAATAGTTCGTATAGATACTTAAAGATTTTCTCCAATAATAATTTCACCTAATAACCATTCAAGCAGTCTAAGGACCAATTCTTTAACTGAATCTTGATTGGTTAATTCAGATATAAGAAGGTATTTCATTCAATTTTAGAGCATTTACTTGGGACAATAGAAATAGATCAACACATTTTCATAGACTTGTCAAGGTATTAGAAGACGAGGAAGATCGTGTTATTTTAGCACAAAGTGTTGAAACACTAGCTACATGTAGAGTTTAACAAAGAAGACCAGTTTAGAGAATTCTTCAATATGCACCAGCTCATCATCAATAATAAAAATTGGAAGAAAAATAGTTCACTAGGGATAGTAAATCAAAAGGTGAAATTGATCCTTTCTATCAACTACAAGAAGTTTATCCTTTTAAATTGAATCTAGAACAAAAAGGTAAACTCAAAAAAGTAACCAATCTTCTCACAACTCTTAAGAAATGCAATTAATTACAAGGGGGAATGGTCATTAATAAATATCTTATCTTGTCAGGGGTTATTGTACCACTACAATTAGTCTTTCCAATGTTGGCTTTACCTTGGGCTAATATAATTAGTCCATTAGTTTTGGAGCATTTACATGAACTTCCAAAGGGATCATAGAAGAATGTTTTAATAATTTTAGGTGATGGTAGGTAACATCCAGATGAACATATTTCATTTTTATGTAGCTTGTGGAATATTAGGCATTGAATATAAATATGTTGAAGTCTAATTATTAGTTGAAACTCACTAGAATTGAGCCACATATTGTTTCTATCATCTCCATCAAGGATAAATAACCAATTGGAATGATACAAAAACCATGTTTGAAAGTAGATTTAAACTAGTAGAAGATGTACACACATTATTAGATCAACTCACTCATATGAAGAAAGAAACACACAAAACTATGAGAGATTTAGTAGTTAAGTTCAACAAGCTACTACATAAGATACAAGTGACTACTAAACCAACATATGAGAATTAGAAGTGCTTCTTTATTAATAATGAAAATTCATCAGTATGTTATGAATTAAGAAGAACCGGAGTAGTTGATTTGATTGCAACTCAAACATTAGCTATTGATGTCGAAGATGACATGATAATGGTTGGAAACTAAAGAGGGAATCATCTAAAGGCAAAATTCATAACGGAGGTCAATTTTCAATAGAAAAACTTTTGTAAAAGATGGATACTGAAATAACAACTTCAAAGAAACAACTAACTCAAAAAACTATTATTGCTCTTTATCAAAACATCTAAAGAATAAGCTATATGCCTTTTTAAAGGGATTATCCTCGATTGTAAGCTCCTTAGTGAAAGCTTACACTGGAGGCTACTTCTAAGCAATGTGCAAATCCACCTTTGAATGTAGTTTTGGAAAAAGAATAAAGATTTAGATATGAAGGGATTGAAGAAAAAAATGAATTAGAAAATCCAGATCCTTGTGTATGTGAAATTGAATAACGTGGTAGAGACTCTATAAATGCATTCTAAGAATATAGTTCAGCTGAAGATGATTATGAAGACAATGTTGGAGATATGAATATAGTCATTTGAGATCTTCCCAAGTGATCAAAATCATAAAAAGCAACAAAATAAAATCCAATAATAAACAACAAAAGTTAATCTTTCATGAAGAACATCACCTCCTATTTAGATGAAAGGAAAACAAGCTCTAACTAAGTCAGATGAGTCTTCACTGAATACTATTGATTGTTATCCAAAGAATATTTCTCTTTTTAATAGCGATGCAAATGTATCTCAACCTTTAAAATGTTTTTCTATTAGTTTACTTGTTTTTATTATAATTAAACATGTTAATACAACTAAAATTTAGATGTCACGAGTTGAATATTTGATAGCATATCCAAATCAACTAGAGAGGCTAATAAAATTTATTTAAGGCAAAAGTATGACTCCAAATAAATTCATTACTAAAGGAATATTATCCATCCCACCATGCAAATTAATAAAATCCATGGTTGTAGTAACTTTTAAATCTAATAAAGTTGATCTTTTTTACATTTCTATATTTCATAAGGGATGTAAAGTGAGTAAATACATAATTGACATAGGATCCTGATAATGTAATAATTGCCAAGGTTATTCATGCTCTTGTCCTAACCTGTACAAAAAGTTTTGGTCATTGTTACTCAATGAAAGCAAAACAAGTTCTAGTTGTTGGTCAAATTAAAGATGCCCAAGTTACTCTTGCATCTTTTCCTCAGAAGAGGATAAAGATCGACATCCTAGTAGCTTATATACTAGCAACCCATGGCATTTTCTTGGGAGGAAACTTCTATAAAGAGCTTGGTGGGAAAATTCAAATACATTTATTACATACAATAATTCTATTCAAAGGAGTGAAACAATGCCTTGAACCGGAATTGAAAATAAAATACACTATGCAAAAGGTTGATGATCTCAGGAAAGATATATTTTATGAAGATATAGGTACAAGTAATCAATTATTGATGTTAGAAAAAGATCTGGATTTTTTAAAAATCATGGAAACCAATCCCAATGAGGTTAGGATGATGGAATTTGATGGTAGTTGTTTTTCAAAAGGATCTTGGTGTGGGAATTATTCTGATATCTCTGAACAAGAAAATCTTTATTTTTTCTTAAAAATTACATTTTGAGTGTATTAATAATATTGTAGAGTATGAAACACTTTTACTTGGATTACTAGTTGCAGAAGAAATGGTAATTTAAAATTTGAAAGTGTTCAGTGATGTGGAACTAGTTGTAAAATAGACCAATGGCCAATATCAAGTAAAAATGACTATTTGAGACACTACATGAATAATGTTTGGTACAATATAGAATATTTTGAAGCATTCTCTATTTAAGCTATTTCAAGATGAAATAATTTTAAAGTAAACACACTTGCAATATCAGTTTCATTATTGATTCTTCACTTAGAAGTTGGTAAAGACATGCACAATTAAACTTGTGTATTGACCTAACATTCCAGACAATTCAAGAAATTGGTAGTTATTCAATGACGATAACTAGATCATTTATTTTATTGAGAAAGCTAATATTTTAAGAAAGTTATATTTAAAATCTAATTTTTCATCATATAGAGAATCTTCTTCACAAACTCAGCAAAAAATGTTATTGAAGAACAAGATGAAGAAGGGACAATCAAACTAAAATGAAATAATATTTTTAAAGGCTTGGTTTCATTAGAATAACTTTTTGACAAGCATGACAAGTTCATCAAAAAGAAGATGCAGAAAGATTTTCTTAGTTCAACAAGTTATGAGAAATTAAATATTGGATCTGAAGAGCAACCTAGACTGGTTAGTATTGGAAAATGTTGCTCACTGGAAGGAAACAAAAAATTCATCAGCTTGTTTTAAAAATATATTGACATTCTTCCATATTCCTATGAAAATCTCAAGTCTTTTCATCTGAAATAAATGCAACACATAGTTCCTTTAAATATAGATGTCAAACCATTTAAGAAGAAACAAAAATAATATAATCTAAAAATGGTAGGAATAATTTTTGTAGAAATTTAGAAAATGATAAATGTACGGATCATTTTCTCCATTCACATCTCAAATTGGATTGCTAATATTATTCTAGTTCATGAAAATAATGGAAAAATATGATTTATGTAGATTTCAAGAATCTGAGTTAGGGTTCTCTCAAAGATAACTATCCATTACCCATCATGGATCATGTTTTTTAAGTAGTTACATGTTAGAAAATGCTCTCAATGTTGGATGGCCTTTCAAGTTACAATTAGATTGAGGTTAATAAGAAATATCAACATAAAACAACTTTCATAACCCCATGGGGCACTTTTGCATAGAATGTCATTTAGTTTGATTCATGCAGGGGCTACATTCTATAGAGCCATGAATCTTATATTTAAAGATATAAAAACAATATTATTATGGTATATTTAGATGATATAACAATATTTTTTAAAAAAGATAGATCACTATGAATGCTTCAAAAAAGTGTTTGAAAAATGTAGATTGTGTGGTATTTCTTTGAACCCTAAAAAAGTATTTTTAAGGTGACTGAAGGGAAACTTATTGAGCACATTATCTGTTAAGAAGGAATAAATATTGATCTAAAGAGAGTTGAAAGAATTTATAAGTTGACTCTACTAACCAGTAAACCATGTGTTCATTCATTCTCTAAAAATGTGTATTTTTTGAGAAGATTTGTTCCAGACTTTATAGAATTTAACATGCATATTACTGATATGATGAAATGGAAACCATAATTCAAGTGTAATAATGAAAGAAAACATGCATTTGAAAATATAAAAGTTTTTATTGTTCGAGTACCAACTCTAGTTTGTCCAGATTTCAAAAAAGAATTCATCATTTATTGTTACGACTTAGGATATACTCTCTCAGCCATATTAGTTCATAAAAATGATGAAGATATTGAATTTCCTATCACTTTCATGATTTTTAACTTGAAATATTATCCAAAAGAGAAATACGTATACACTGTTGTGAAAGTCATCATAGTTTAGATATTATATTCTACATTCATATTCAATTGTAATGGTACCAAGTATAGCAGTCAACTCTATTTTGATTCAATAAGAATAGGAACTGAGAGAGGTAACTAGATAACCAAGGTATAATAATATGATTTAAAAATCCCATAAAATTGGTTTGAGGAAAAGGGTTGTGTCAGCTCATAAAAAAAAATTATTTGCTAATCTCTTCAATAGATTTGAAACAACTCAAAAAAAATTGGAATTAGATTATCAAAGTATGGTTTAGATTGCATACATGGCCCAAATACTTCACTTGATGATGCAAGCAATGCTCATTTAGTGTAGCCATGTACATGCAACTTAAACTGAAGGAGGTGATTTGAGATATTTAATTAGGGGTAAATACCTTCAAAGGATGCTATGAGGAAGCAGGTTGTCTAGAAGGATAACTATGGAGTTCATGGTGTATGGATGTATAAGTACATGGATAAGTCCCAAATAACATACATGGCACTAATCTTCCTCATATGACTATTTATAGGTACTCAACTCTCACTAGGTATCTCATTCCCCTCGACAGGTTTTGATTCCACTTGAGAGTGGTTAAATGGTTCCTTCTTAAAAGAATCAGAAACAAATAACTTTACGCATCCTATATTTCCATTCAGCTATAACATGTCTATGGATGAGAACTAAGGTCTAAATCTAATATGAACTATTAATTTTACTATCTAAGATTCCAAACATAAATATAGCAACCAAAAACTAATTAAAACATATGTAGATTAGCATTAGGATCCTATAGGTATATTTTAGAATTCATTACTACCCATAAAAGAATAAAATCTTCAAAAATGAGTGGAAGAGAGAGAGTTATAGGTAACTAAACTGGTGCTACCAGCTGATGGTAAGTATTCTCCTTTTTGGCTCATGGATCATTGCACCATTGCTTTATTCATTTTAAAACTCACAAGTCACCCATTGTTAATTTGAAACATAAGCTAAACTAGATTTACTCCTTAAGGCCTTAAAAGTTAAAATGGTTATATGCTCTTATAAGCTCATGCTGGTTTCAATTCATTAAAGCATGGAAAGCCTCAATATGATTAAAGAGTAATGATACAACATACACTCACATATATAGTTACCAGATAAAGTATAGTTGACAACCCATATTTAGTTTATGCAAAGAAATATCATATTAAAAAAATAGTCAATGTGTGTATAATTAACAAAGGAAAATGCATTGATATAAAATGTGTATTTTAACCATGTATATATTTCAATATAATTAAATTATTCAATAATCCCACTATGTCTAAGTTGGCATAAAAAAATCAACCAATACTTAACATGATGTCATAAAATTATCAAACTATTATGTACTTTAAAAGTTCAAGTTATATTGTAATTAAAATAGATAGGTGAACCACACTACACAGTCCACTAACATACTCAAGATGATTCATATAACTACAGTAGCATCATTAACGAACTTCATATTATACCAAAATTACTCTATTCTTATACAAATTCCAGCCATGAGTCAAACAAAAGTGCAGCCAACATTATATTACCAAGTAAATTCCAGCCATAAACACGATTCAATAATTAATAATAACATTAACGAAACTAGTTCTTGCAATTTCTTTAAACAATGAAGGATTTTCAATGATAAACCAAGTTTTGAAGTAGGAATCAATCATAAGGAAATGTACCAACTTATAAAAATGATACAATTACAACATAAGCAAAGTATGAAAAGAAATATGAACATCATAAGACTTTCCTCATAGATTTGGTATTATCATTCATGCTTATCCATAAGTATCATACTTAAGGTAAGAATTTCCAACCTTTGCTTATCAAATGAAGCCCAAAACTAAGCCCATAATAATAACTACAATAACATAAATAAGATTAAACATACCGTCAGGTAATGTAAACTCAATAGCATATACACTTTCAACAAGTATAAAAGAGGTTAATGCAAGATGTTTGAACCTACCTCAATCACATATGCTACTACCAACAAGAGGATAAATCACTAATAGATTATATAAAATTAAGGTAATCATTAATTCTATCCTTTCTCATAATAGCCATAAGATTATACCAATCTCTCTATAGGATAAGGAACACTTTAGAATTTAAAACATAACCTCATAACAAAACTAGACAGCCTTCAAGTTAATTTTAAACTCATAATTTTATGCATTTATAGAAAGAGTAATAGAGATTAAAAATCAACTAAAGTGTAATATATCAATAATATACTACTTATCAATGAGATTACATACCTCATATGAAGCTGTACAAGTTTAGAGCAAATTGAAATAAGAACTAAAGGATTGCAACGAGTTTCCATTCCTTATGCTACCTTACCAGTGACTTTCTCATAAATAAGATAACAAGAAGGTTAGTTGTACCTTATTGCCTCTTTTATGCAACTATTATATAATCATGATAGGGTATAAATGTGAAAGAACTTAATCATGAACCAAAATTCTCACACTACCTTTATCATGATTCAAATATTACTAAGTCCTAAATATAAGAATCCAATAAGACCTTAAAACCTAAATACAAAAGTAGTAACCAATAAATCATAACTAGTAATTCAACTCAGAAAGATATCGAAAAGACTTCAATCTTATCATTATATGTCAAGAAAATGTATAAACCCATAATTTGATTTAAAAAATAAGGCCATTACCAAAAGGGCAATAAGTTACCATATAATGGTTACAAGGTGAAACTAAACAATTATAATAACTGAAATTGAATTACAACTTCATTCATTATGCATATAATATGAGAGCACTAATACAATTAATGTTAAAAATAAACATACGAAGTAGCTTATACAATAATTTTTACCGAGTTCATTATGCCTATCATCAAGATCATCCAGGAGTATGAGCAACATACAAACATGACAAAATAACCTATGAGCCCAACCATCGATGGCCCTTACCACCCCATCCATTAGTTGGGTACAAGTTTTGACAATCGATACTGGAAAGGGATTCATAGCAAGTTGTGGTTTCCTAAGATGAAATAGAAATAACCAACCTGAATAGGAATTACTATGAATTGGATAGTGGGGATAATCTATTAGTAGACAGATTTGAAAGTCATGGAAGTGGATTTATGCACTAAATCCAAGTCCATCACAATCTCCATTATCACACTTGGAAATCTTCCATGTGTAGGCTTATCCATGGGATTTCTCAACTACAAACCAACACTTCATGAAAATAACCCCATAGTTATAAAGCTCAAACATTTAAGTCGAGTCAAGGGATTAATATTCCAATAACAATAGGGATCAATAAAAATAATTGATACATCAATATACAACAATATTACTTGACATGGATGCATAACCAACACAACACAACTAAATCATAACCAGTCAACATCCACTTCACAAGGAATCAAAATGCCAATATAAAGGCTACGCTTATTAAAATACAACTGTTAAAATTAAGAAAAAAATAAGTATTTTATAACTGGTCATTATTACCTTTATATATCAAACTCTGACTTCCAACTATTCCCATACTTCCCAAAAATAAACAATAACATGTTCAAACAATATATCAAAGTTTGTACATCAAGTAAAAGATGAGAAAGTTTCGATATGATGATTTATGGGTTCATCATGAGGTCCTATGATCTCATCATGAACCTTGAAATATTTATATAGAGGTCAACCAAAAATTTAATATAATGGGCTACAAGGATTTAAGAAAATGATTACATATATGATTACCAAAAGGTCTATCCAATTCCAATAATTTATATACAGTCCACAACCAATGTTTCAATTAAAGTCAACGCACTGCTTCATTTTTTGGCAATGTTTTTCCAGGGCTTCACCCCATAAATCCTATACAGGTAATGGTTAGATTATAAGACCATGTAAGAAAATCTCAAAGTAATAAAATATAGTTACTTAATTCATAATAACTAGTTTCAACATTTAAACTAAAAACATTAAATTGATTTAATAAAACCCACATATATCCAACTGAAATCAATTGAAAATGTCTCAAGTAGGAATGATAGGGTATGGTGACCTGATACATGTATACACAAATTTATCAAAGTCATACAAATGAAATAATATACAATAACTAAGCCAAGATAGGGAGAAACAATAAAACCCCAAAATATATTACAGAAATCCCTAATATTCCAACAAAAATCAACCAGATTGGCATATTTAGCAAGGTTATGGTGGCCAATCTACATACACAACAAGGTTATCAAAACCAAGAGCAAGAAGGTATTTAGCTAGAATTTTTATGCAAAAGAAGGGAATGGTTTGTTTCCCTAGATGCTAAATACTTGACATGAAGTCTTAGAGTATATAGCATCTCAATGTTTCAGTTGTTCCTTCGAATCTATACAACTAGCAAAAAAATTACATTGTTTGACTTACCTGAAGATTGTAAGTTGAAACCACAAGCCAAAATGGGAGAGAACCAGCTCTATATCACCCAATACACATAGCTAGCAAAGAGCCACTATTGGTAATTTTTCCCATTCTTTTATTCCTTCCCCACTACACATCGTCTGACCCACTGTCGACCATATCATCCCACATTATCCCCCCATGCCTTATTCATTTCCACATTGAATTTAGGGAGAGATAAAATTCCTTAAAATCATCAACCACTTCCCAAGGTCATTCAAAATGTCCCAATAATAATTAATGCAAAAATCTATAAAAATCCACCAAATCACATATTAAATGCAATTACATAGTTCGAGTCCCCACATATCAATCCAAAAACATAATAATCCCTAAGGGGTCATGGGAGGTTCTAGTTAGGGCCAAAAATAAATCCTAGTCACCATGATGACTAGTAAATCCATGGTAAGATCATCGGGTGGTGAGTTTGTGGTGAGAGAGAAAAGGGTAAGAAGAAATGGGGAGGAGCGGGTTATATTAAATTAATCAAAACATACCAAAAGTCAAAAAAACCATGTAACTTAAAGTGAAGTAAAGAAATATAGCCATGATGTAAGCACACCATGTAATGTTACAATCAATAGTTTGACTTGAGGTACAAATGACAATGAGACACAAAAACAAAACATGAAAAATGACATAATTGTCTAATGGCTCAGAACAAAAACTAAAGTATATACCTATCGAAACTCATTTGACTGCTCATAGAATCACTCATCTTCTCAGTTGTTAAAAATTATCACCCAAGGTAGTTCATGATGGGTACTTGCAACCATCGAATATAACATCAACACCACCTGAATAATGAAATAATGTTGACAATAATATGACACAAACCTAATATAAAACATCAAATAGTTAACATATCATCTAATGTTGTAATTAAAACATAACCACCATCAACTTACAGTCAAAATATCACTATATCAAAGTCCATCAATACTATACTAATTAGATAAAATGTAATGTAGAATCAACTATACATGCTTGTAGTAACATTTAAACAATAATTTAAAGTATCGAATGGCATGGTTATAACATCCTCACTTCCTTAAAAGGGAGCCATTACAATGACTATTCAAACATCCAAGAGTAATGCTGCCTAAAAGATGTGTATCTTCCCAAGTGGTACTTTTTTTGCTCAATGGGTCCCAGTAAACAAAAACCTAATGTATATCTCTATTTCATAACTTAACACTATGATGGCCCTGAATTCTCACTGGTTCTAATTGCATCCTTTCCTTTTCCATGACATGTAGGTGTTTCCAATGCAAGACATGAGAGAGATTAGGTATGTATTTTCTTAATAAAGTAAAATGAAATACATCATGAATCCTAGATAGAGAAGGAGGAAGAGCCAATTGATAAGCAACAAGACTAATCTTCTTAACACTAATGAAGGGCCCAATAAAATGTGGAACTAGCTTCGAAGTTTTTTTAAACTTTATTGAAATTTTTTATGGTCACCCATGGTAAATTCATGTGGTGTCCTCTTTTGGTGAGCATAACTCTTTTATTAGTCTGATAAAACTTTCATATGTTGGCATATTAATTTCATTTGTTTTATCATATTCCAATAATGTATTAGGGCCAATAACAACCCTATTTTCCAAATCCAAACTATCCCAGCCAAGTAGTAGTTTGCATTTTTGCTCATACAGAGCTTCAAAAGGTGCCATTTTTATTATAGAATGATAGGAGTAATTGTAAGCAAATTCTACCAAATGGAGATAATTTTTTCATTTCATTTGTTAGTCCATGACATACATTCAAAGCATGTCCTCAACCACCGAATTGAGTATTTTGATTTGACCATCCATTTTTAGGTGGTAGGAAGAACTGAAATTTAACCATGTTCCAAACACTATGGTAAAGGTTCACCAGAACCTTGACATAAATAGATTATCTTTGTATGAGAAAATTACTTTAGGTATACCATGTAGTCTAACCACATATTTTACAAAACATTCTATGAACACGTGTCATCCATTAGATTTCTAGTAATGAAGTGGCTAACTTTAATATATTTATCAATCACTACAAAAATGGTATAATGTTTATTGCATGATTTAGCTAGCCCCGTAATAAAATCAATTGAGATTATAGCCCACTTTCCTCTTGGAATATCATGAGGGTACAAAAACCTTCTAATGTGGCAATGCTCATCTTTAACATGTTGGCATTCCAAGCATTTTTCCATAAAATCAATGATATTGTGCTTCATACCAAGTCAAAAATAGTCCTTTCAGATCATTTATCATCTTTGTGACACCATGATAAGCATAGTGAGGTGGTGTATGCACTTATTTCAACACATAATTTTGGTAGTCCCTAACTTGAGTACAAAAATAATATTTTCATTTTCTTTAATAAAGAAGTTAGTAAATCTCTTTGCTAAAGGCTTGTCAGCCAAATCTTCTCTTTCTTCTTGGTAGAATTCATTAATATTTTGTTATTTTAGCATAACTCCTATAAAATATCCTTGCAGTACAAAAAAGGTAGCAAGATACATGCATCGACTGAGTATATTAGCAACATGATTTTATTTATGTTTGATGTAAGATATGTTCATGTCAAAATTACCTAAAAATTTCAACCACCTTCATTGGTGTGCATTTAAATCATCTTGGGAAAACAAATATTCTAGGCTATGGTGATCAAATTTCAGCTTAAAGGGCTTTCCCAATAGAAAGTGTTTCCATTGTTTTAGAGCATGGATAATGGAAATAAGATCCGTGTCATGTGTGGGATAGTTATTTTCATGCTCCTTGAGGTTTTTATGACTCATACATCATGACTTTACCATCTTGAGTCAAGATGCCTCTATAAGCTTCCTTACAAGCATCAAGCCACACCTCGAAATTACCATTTAGATTAGGAATAATAAGTATATGTGTTGTTATTAACATCACTTCTAGTTTTGTGAAAGCCTCCTCACATTGAGGCATCCACACAAATTTATTTCCCTTACACTGTAAAGAAGTGTTAGGATGGGCCACATTGGAAAATGTCTTCACAAGCTAATGGTAATAACCAGCTAAGTCTGTGAAGCTGCACACTTCATACACATTAGTTAGAATAAGCTAGTCCTGAATGGCTTTTATCTTTGTTGGGACTACAATAATATCATTCTTCAAAATGATATGGCCCAAGTAGTGGATTTTAGATTCATAAAAAGCACACTTGAAAAGTTTTCTGTATAGATTATGTTGTCTCAACCTTTGCAAGACTAAACGAAGGTGATGATCATGTTCAACTTCATTTTTAGAGTAAATGAGAATATCGTCTAGGTTCATAAATGTTGTTGGAGAATTAGTTAGCCCAAATGGCAATATCATGAACTCATAGTGACCATACCGAGTTCGAAAGCTTGTTTTATGAATATATTCTTCTTTGATCCTTGGCTGATGGTAGCTTGATCTTAAATCAATGTTTGAGAAGACTATTGCACCTCTCATTTGATCAAATAAATCATCTATCCTTGACAACAAACATTAGTTTTTTTATTTTTACTTTATTGAATAGGTGATAATCAATACATAACCTTAAAGTTTGATCTTTCTTTTTGACAAAAATAACCAGACCACCCCAAGGAGACACACTTGGTCAGATGCATCCATTATCCAAAAGTTCTTGCAGCTGCACCTTTAATTCATGTAGGTCATCCACATTCATGCAATAAGGAGCCTTCGGTGCAGGGACAAATCTTAACATAATATCAATGGTAAAGCCAAATTCTCGCTTATGTGGCAACCCATAAAATTTGTTGGGAAAAATATCCATAAACTCATTCAGAGTAGGATAATATGGGCAAGTTAGTTCTTTATCTTTAGGTAACTCTTGCACCCAAACTAATTAGAGTTTACAACCCTTTCTAACAACCCTTTTTAGCTATAGGGCTGAAAGTGTATTTGGTTTTTGAGGCCTTTAAGTACCTTGCATTTCTATAAGCCTCCCAATGTCATCAATACATTACATTTTTTTAACAACATAATCAATACATTTTTGAAAATGAGATCATATGACCCAAAAGTTGCTAGGAATAAATTCACTTTGGTTTTGAAGACACCAAGGTCAATTTCAACTTATTTCAAGCATTCATGAATAGGTACCCTTTTTCTAGTACCAAACTTGACCTCCCAACCTTCTCTTATCATTACAGGTTCAATCTTATATTGTTTTGCAACATAAGGAGATATAAAACTATCATTTATACCTAAGTCAGTTAGAATAGATATAGGAAAACTATTAATAATACCTCTAGTTTCTATTGGGGTAACTTGCAGATCAACATTATGATTATCTATAATTGTGTACACCTTGTGGTTTGCTTATTAGCCCAATTTTAGCTTGGGGTAATCCTTTCTTTAGTGATTCTCACCACATTCTCAACATACAACAACCCTTAATGGAGCTATTGGAATAATATTTTCACCCATGACTGGTCTACATTAATTGTTTTGGGCTATTACTTCTTGAAAGACCTTGATTTAGATGAAGATTGTGATTTAACATTTTTGGTCTAGTTGGAAAGCTTGTTAAAGTTATTATTATTTCCATCAAATATATGATTTCGGTCTAATTTTCTGAAGTTCTTAGACATAGGAGAGAGATTTTTGGTCTAAGATTACATCATGTTCAACTTGAAATCCTGTCTTGCCTTTTGATGAGCTTTTTTTCTCTCTTCAACCTGATAAGCTAATTTAATAACAGCTACCAAGTTCCTTAGATTTGTCATATTAATGTCATGCATCAATATATCTTTAAGCCCAAGCTTAAATTTGGTGATTTTTGTCTCCTCATCATGTATGCAATTCACATGATGTAACAAATTTAAGAATTTGTTTTTAGACTCAGAAAGCATCATGTTTTCTTATTTTAGTAGCTGAAATTTAGTTATTTTTTGTTCCTTATAGTTGGCATTTAGGTTCTTTTTTGAAACTATGTTTCAAAGACTATCTAGGTAATATTTATTGGCCAGTATCCCTCTATTGCATAGAGGTGATTCCACCATAAGATTGTAGGTCCAACTAGTTGGTAGGTTGTCACCCTTGCTTTCACATTTGATGGCATGTTATGTAGATTAAAGTATTTCTTTAGGTAAACTAGCCATGCATCAACTACATCACCAAATTCTTTAACAAAAAAGGTAGGTGGTAGAAGTTTCTTTAGTTCTTTAATTATTGGATTAATCACAGTCAAAGGCATCCCTTGGATTACCAATTCTTCTACCTGGTCTATTTCCAGTTTGTGTACTTCCTCATGTGATACACCTTCAAGGAATTCAACCTATGTTTTTGGCTATCAATCTTGCCTTGCAGAGTATTCAATGCTGTCAAGATACCACTAAGGACTTTCTCATGCTTATCAATTAGATTTTTATTGACTACGTTAGCATTCAAAACCTCATTGTTACTATTAGCATTGTTAATGGGCAGTTCCTTTTGATGCTAAATGGGGTTACAGGCACCACAACCCCTACTTCGGTCTCTACCTCTACCTCTAATTGGTTTAACATTATTCTAGTTATTCTTGATGTTGACACCATTTGACTTTATCCTAACCATCCTAATAAATTACAAAATAATAACTCAGTAGATTTCAAACTTAAAACATTCATTCTTAAAGTTCCCTAGAGTAGAACCTGGCTCTGATACTAGATGAAACAACCTAAAAAAATTTGTAATTGCATTATTAAAGTATAGTTTGGACTATGTGTAGGTCCCAAATAATTCACTTGTTAATGCAAGTAATGTTGATTTAGCATAACCATGTACACATAACTAGAACCAAAAGAGGTAATCTGATATATTTAACCATGGGTAAATACCTACAAAGGATGTTGAGGAAGCATGTTGCCTAAAAGGATAACTATAGAGTTCAGGGCATATCATTGTACAAGTACACAGTAAGTCTCAAGCACCACTCATGGCACTTATTTTCCACATAGGACCATTTATAAGTCCTTAACTCTTGTTAGGAATCTCATTCCCCTTGATAGGTTTCTGTTTTGCTTGAGAGTAGTTAAATGGTTTCTTCTTAAAAGAATTAAAAACATACAACTTTACGCACCCTATGTTTCCATTCAGCTATAACATGTTTATGAGATGAGCACTAAGGTCTGAATCTAATATGAATTATCATGTTTACTTTCTAAAATGCCAAGCATAAATATAAAACCAAAAACTAATTAAAGCACATGTAGATTAGCACTAGGATCCCTTAATTATAATATAGAATTCATTACTGTCGAATTCATTACTATAAAATTCATTACTACCCATAAAAGAATACAATATTAGAAAATGAGTGGAAGATAGAGAGTTATAGGCAACTAAATTGGTGCTACTAGCCTAGGTTAAGTATCCTCCTCTTTGGCTTAAGGATCATTGCACTGTTGCCTTATTCATTTCAAAACTCACAAGTCACCCATTGCTAATTTGAAACATAATATAAATTGGATTTACTCCTTAAGGATTTAGAAGTTAAAATGCTTATATAATCTTATAATCTCATGCTAGATTCAATTCATTAAATCATGGAAATCCTCAATCTGATTAAAGAGTAATGGTACAACTTATGCACACATCTATTGCTACCAAATGAGGTATAGTGGGCAGTCCATATTTAATTTATGCTAAAAGAGATCATATTAATAAAATAGTCAATGTGTATATAATTAACAAAGAAAAATGCATTGATATAAAAGGTGTATTTCAGCCAAGTATATATTTCTATACAATTAAATTATTCAATAATCCCACTATGTCTAAGATGTTATAAAGAATTCAATGAATACTTAACATGATGTTATAAAATTATCAAACTACTATGTACTTTAAAATCTCAAGTTATATTGTAATTAAAATGGATAGCTGAACCACACTACACATTCCACTAACATGTTCAAGATTATTCTTACAGTTGTGGTAGCATTATTAACAAACTTCATATTATACCAAAATCACTTTATTCTTATACAAATTCTAGCCATGAGTCAAACAAAAGTGCAGCCAGCCTTATATTACCAAGATAAACTCCAGCCATAAACATGATTAGCATAATTAATAATAAAATTAATGAAACTAGTTCTTACCATTTCCTTAGACAGGGAAGGCTTTCCAATGATAGACCAAGTTTCAAAGTAGGAATCAATCATAAGGAAATGTACCTACTCATAAAAATGATATGATTATAACATAAACAAAGTATGAAAAGATATATGAACATCATAAGACTTTCTTCATAGACTTGGTATTATCATTCATGCTTATCTATAAGTATCATACTGAGGGTAAGGATTTCTAGCCTTTAATTATCAAATGAAGTCCAAAACTAAGATGATACTAATAACTACAATAACATAAATAAGATTGAGCATACCATCAAATAATGAAAACTCAATAGTATATACACTTTCAATAAGTACAAAGAGGTTAATGCAAGATGTTCAAACCTACCTCAATCACATATATTACTAGCAACAAAAGGATAAATCACTAACAGACTATAGCAACTTAAGGTAAAAATTAATGCTATCCTTCCTCATAACAGACATAAGGTTCTACCAATCTCTTTACATGGTAAGGAATGCTTTAAAAATTAAAACATAGCTTCATAACAAAATTAGGTAGCCTTCAACTTAGTTGTAAAGTTAGAATTTTATGCATTTCCAGCAAGAGTAATAAAGATTGAAAATCAAGTAAAGTGTAATATATCAATAATATATTGCTTACCAATGAGATTACATACCTCATATATATCCATACAAGTTTAGAGGAAACTAAAATAATAACTAAAGGATTGCAATGAGTTTCCATTTGTTATGCTACCTTACTAGTGACTTTCTCATAAATAAGATAATAAGAAGGTTAGTTGTACCTTATTGCCTCTTTTATACAACTATTATACAATCATGATAGGGTATAAATATGAAATAACTTAATCATGAACCATAATTATCACACTACCTTTATGATGACTCAAATATTACTAAGTACTAAATATAAGAATTCAATAAGACCTTACAACCTAAATACAAAAGTAACAACCAACAAATCATAACCAGTAATTCAACTTAGAAAGATATCGAAAAGATTTTAATTTCATCCCCAGATGTTAGGCAAATGTATAAACCCATAATTTTGTTTACAGGATAAAGCCATTACTAAAATGGAAATAAGCTAGCATAGAATGATTACAAGGTAAAACTAATCAATTATAATAACTATAATTGAATTACAACTTAATTCATTATGCATATAATATGAGAACACTAATACAATTAATGCTAAAAATAAACATACGAAGTAGCTTATACAATAATTTTTACTGAGTTTATTATGCCTATCATTGAGATCATCCAAAATTATGAGTAACATACAAACATGATGAAATAAACCCTCCCAACCAGCGCTATGATCCCAACCACGGATGGCCCTTACCACCACATCTATGAGCTAGATGCAAGTTTCAACAATCGGTACTAAGAAGAGATTCATAGTAAATCAGGGTTTCCTAATCCTTTGAACAACTCAATAAAACAATAAAGATATACAAACAAACAAGTAACTGACAAGTACACCATCCCAAGATGAAACAAAAATAGCCAACATGAATAGGCATTACTATGAATTGGATAGTGGGGATAATCCACCAGTAGGTAGGTTCAAAAGTCATGGAAGTGGATTTATGCTCTAAATCTGAGTCCATCACAATCATTATTTTTATACTTGAAAATCTTCCAAGTGTAGGCTTAGCTATGGGATTTCTTGCCAACCCACAATTTGTGCAAATAACTCCATAGTGATAAAGCTCAAACATTTAAGTGAAGTCAAGGGATGGATCAATAAAAATAATTGATACGTCAATATACAATAATATTACATGACGTAGATGCATAACCAACACAACACAATAGCCAAATCATAACCAGTCAACATCCACTTCATAAAGAATCAAAATGCCAATATAAAGGCTATATTTATTAAAATACAACTGTTGAAATTAAGGAAAAACAAGAAGTATTTTATAACTAGTCATTATTGCCCTTACATATCATACTCTAACTTCTAGACATTCACATACTTTCCAAAAAAAAATAATAATGAGTTCAAATAATAAATCAAAGTCTGTACAACAAGCAAAAGATGGAAAAGTTTTGATATGATGATTTGTTGGTTCATCAAGAGGTACTATGACCTAATCAGGAACACTAAAATATTTATATCAAGGTCAACCAGTAAGTTAATTCAATGGGATACAAGGATCTAATAAAATGATTGCATAGATGATTACCCAAAGGTCTAACCCATTCCAACAATTTCTATATAGTCCATAGTCGAAGATTTAATTAAAATCAATGCACTACTTTAAGTTTTGGTGAAGTTTTTCTAGGATTCACCCCATAAGCCCCATGTAGGCAATGATCAAATTGTAAGACCATGTGAGAAAATCTAAAAGTAATAAAATATAGTTGCTTCATTCATAATAACTAGCTTCAACATTTAAACCAAAAACATTAAATTGATTCAACAAAACCCACTTATATCCAACCAAATTTAATTAAAAATGTCTCAAGTAAGAACAATAGGGTACCATGTTGTGATACATGTATACACAAATTTATCGAAGTCATAAAAACATAGTAGTATATGATAACTATGCTAGGAGAGGGAGAAATAACAAAACCCAAAATATATTATAGAAATCCTCATATTTCAACAAAAATCAAGAAGATTGACATATTTATCAAGGAACGGTACAACAACCAATTTACATACATAATAAGGTTATCTAAATGAAGAGAAACAAAGTATTTAGCTATAACTTTTATGAAAAGGAAGGGAAAGGTTTGTTCACCCAGACATTAGATACTCGACATGAAATCTCATGACTTCATACTGAGTATGAGACTTCATGTTGAGTATATAACATCTTGATTCAATAATTTTGGGAGTATTAGTGCATGATTCCTAATTTAGTTAAAGGGTCTGAGTAGTAAAATTAGTAAATAAATATGCAATAATTAAGCTATTTATTTGTATAAATTTGATTTCAATTTTAACCTTTCTAAAAATAGTAATAAGAGATAAAAAAATAAGACTTGGTTAGAAATTGATTGAGACGGCTGACAGAGTCTAAAATTCACTATGTAGGACTGGGACATTATCACATATTAGAATTTGACCCTCATTCTATGATTGGATAGGAGCGTCAAAATAGGATACTAGTGGCATTGACGTTGCAGTTCACTTTTTTTGCTATTATCTAGGAGAATTGTGCTTTTATGGGTTTTGTTCACTCTATGTGACTTTGCTTGTGATGTTTTGACTATTGGATGTGTGTGAAACTTTGTATAGAGCTGATTTAGTCTTCAAACCCTAGACTCCATTATGCTTTGACAAACTTTAGGAAAGAGAGGGGTTTAGTGTGTCTAAGATGCACTAAATGTGTATTCACACCCCTTGTGTGGGCATGCTACCTACATACCAATACTCTGAAGAGGGATCAAGCCATATGTAATTCTCCCACTTGATGTGTTTTATATAATAGTGTGTATGAAGATGTAAATGCTAAAATTGCATGTGCTTGAGATGGTTAGGGACTAGTGTAAGGATTTGAATAAGCTTGTAATAGTATTGGCTGACTGTACGTAGAGAATAGGGAAGATTACCTTAGTAGTCTTGCTTGCTTAGTGATAATTACCAACCCTTTTTCAAATGATCTTTAAATGATATTTTATAGGGATCTATTGGTCATGGGTTGAATGTGAT
Source organism: Torreya grandis (assembly GCA_037957365.1). Classification (NCBI taxonomy): domain Eukaryota; kingdom Viridiplantae; phylum Streptophyta; class Pinopsida; order Cupressales; family Taxaceae; genus Torreya; species Torreya grandis. The sequence continues at coordinate 43,255 of JARHVA010000112.1, read as the reverse complement.
CATATTAGGTTGACAAGAAGGATGAGGAACTAGATAAAATTGATTATTATGGCTAAAAATGCACTTGGATAAGAGAATTAAAATAAGACACTAGTGGCACTGACACTGTAGTCCAAGTTGGGTGCTATTATCCTTAACTAATGGGGCCTAAGGGGGCTGAATTTGTCATGAAAATAGTAGTTTGACTGAGTTGGGATTAGGTTTGGAAGGCTATGGATGATTGGGAATCAATGAAAAGATGCCTATGAGGGTCATGAAAGTAAGAGGGACCTATGGATTAGGTGTCATTAGCCACACTCAAGTTTCCAATTTTCACATTTTATATGACTACATTTTCCCCTCCTTTATTCTAGTGATGTAGTAAAGTGAAATAATAGGATAAATAAAAAATATAAAACATACCTAAACTTACCGACAAGTGTGAAGCTCATAAAACTATGTGACATTTGGGTGTGTGTAGAGAGAGCACGTTGTGAAGTGTAAATCTATAAAATAAAAATAAAGAGTAGATTAGTTCTTACTAGATATTCTATATCTAAAATAAGAATGTATAAATCTAGGTAAGAGAGAGAGAGTAAGACAAAGGAATGAATACACCTCACTAGGTACGTGAACCAATATAAAACCTATTATGGTACTGAGTAATACTAGATGATGTTGGAGTAAGAGTAATATCATGAATAAAGGTGAGTGCTCAATTTCCTAAGAGTGGCTCAAATATATAAAGGTTGTCCCTTTGAATCCATCATCACCCACTAAGTGAAGCTAGGTGGTCATACATGTGTTGATCGATGTTTGGATTGTGTGTCCAATCCTTCTGAATAGGTGGCTCAAGAATACAAAGGGTCACTAATCCTTTGGCTCCATCATTGCCTCATGAAGTGAAGCTATGAACTAATATCGATATGAAATGTGTGTCATATGAGATGGCTCTTGAAGCCCATGAATGTTCTATAATCTAACAATGTTGACATGGATAGTCAAATGTATGATGGAAACTAGGCCACTCTTGGCCACTTTGAAAGGTAGAAATTAGGCTTGTATGAAAGCCACTCTGAAACTGGTGTACTAAGCTTATATGAAAGCCACTCTAAAATATAGAGATTAGGCTTGTATTAAATCCACTTCAAAATGATGCCAACCACATGAATATGGAATAAGGCATGTAACTACTGAGAATGCTTGGGTAATACTGAACTCAAAAAAAAAATGTGCTATGCACATTGCCTCCAGTCACTGGTGTCTGAAACATGGATTTTAAAACTAAAAGTTATACCAACTGTCATATCTAAAACTAGAAGTGAGATTCATCATACTACACATGATGCCCCCTATATCTAGATTTTTTGAGCAAAAGTATACTAAAAACTACTGATTTTGAACCAGTCTGACTATGCAAAATTATTGCTGAACCTGTTTTTTAGCCTACTTTTAGGATGTTTGGTTTTTTTATTGTTTGGATAGGAGTGTCAAAAATAGACATTAAAGGCCTCAACACTATAGTCCAATCTTGATGATGTTGTCCTAGGCTAAATTTGATAAGTGTTTTGATATTTTCACTATCTACTTAGTCTGTTTTATTTGGTTGTTATACTAAGTGTTCTGAATGTTGATTTCTCGACCAGTAGGAGTTTTGATCTTTTTGACAAAACCTTTATTTATTGCTCCATTTTCTAAGGGTAGGAATGAAGACCCTACAATGACTATCCTTAGAAAAAAGAGCCCTGTAAGTGTGTTATGCTACGAGATACATGATATAACAATGATAATTGATAAGATATCTCAAGATTTAGCATGGTTTTTAATGAGAGATTATTGGATCAACAGGGGTATGCCTAGATATATATAATAATTTAATAACATGTGCAATGTATTAAATTAAAACTAGAAGTCTAGTTAGTTTTTAGTTATTAGTTGGCAAGGAGGGATGGAGCATGATGTCCATCATGGCATCTAAGAAAGCAATATAATGCATGATGTGGATCATGACATTGTAAATAATTGAGAAGAAAATAAGCAACAAGCATGCAAATCAAGAAGCAAGAAAAATACAAGAGTGTCCAAAGGACCAAACAAAAAAGGGACATGGGCACATGTCACTCAAATTGGAAAGCAATCATACAAGGCATATTCAAATGCCATATACATATATAAGTGAAACAAGCAAGGTTGACGTGAAAGCCATGATCACATAGAAGAGTACGGGCAAAGGACATTGGTAAATGTCCTAAAGCACACACAATACATAGAAGCAAAGGACATTGGGAAAATTTCTTAAGGCACATACAGGGGACAAACAAGATTTGAGAAATGCAAACAATATAGCTATACAAAGTAAGAAAGTAAAGCATGTAATAACTGAAAATACCATCGCATCCAACTAATCAAAGCAAGAAGTGAATGTATGCAAAACATGTTAGTACAAGACTAGGTATATGCTAAGAAATACACAAGTGCTATATACTAATGAGTGCTAATAGAATAATCTATGTAAGCTATAAATAATGTACATCAACATGATAACTAGAGTGTGTAGCGTAGGAGTGACATAATCTAGATGGTGTAGTCATGTAGAAAATGCCCATAGAGGTAAGATATATCTATGTGAGTCTCGAATGTAGAAGTAAGATGCCCCATCAATGGGTAGAGTGAAAAAATCAAGGATCTGGATGTCACTACACACACTTAGAGAAGATCAAGTGAAGCATGGTAATGTGGATAAATCGACAAACAATAACATAGAGCAGCAAATGTGAGTCTAGCATTATAGTATAAATGTAAAGCATGAATATTGCATACAATTGAAATGTTTTTGTGTTTTTGAATGTTTTAGGTATTTTTGATATTTGAATGTTTTTAAATTTTTGAATTTATATTTTTTTGTATTTTGATATAAGCTATGTACAATCAATCATGAGGAGACTATGTAAAAGAATTTGAAATGAAGCTATGTATAGATAATGTTGAGAAGAGATGATACTAACCGATGAGTCTCATAGGAGACTTCCTATCATGGTTTCTTGTATCAAACAAAGGAATCATGAGTGATTATGAAGCATGATGGAATAATTGCAAATATGACTGAATATTCATATTCATTGTCGGTATCTTAGAAATCATAATAACCTGTATTATTTCACTCAATATTATCATCTTGATTTTGAACCAATGGAATGCTAGTGTTGACTTTTGTTACATCTAGATATTTTCATTTGATAAATTGTCTATGAAAGATTTTCCTTAGGATGTTTAATAAATCCCAAACCTTGGTGACAAATATTATCAACTTTTGGAATAGGAGTAGTGATGCCTTGAGCATGCTTGCCCAACCCTTGAACTTGATAATCAAACTATTGTATCTATTTTTGATCAAACCCATACTACTTCAAAAGTTGAGCTTTATTTTGGATAGGTAGATTTGCATATTTTTCATTCTTTACATATGCTTGTGGTACTATTTTTTGCTTTGATTTTGCTTTTTGATCCATTTATTGTTTTGAGTTATGCTTTGGTAACCACTTTTATACTATTTTTGAATTTGACCCTTTGTGAATGTGTTTATGTGTCATTGTGGATTGCTTAATTGATTTACCTTATATAGGGTCCTCATTAATAATTATCTATTGTATATGTTATTTTATTGTAAAACATGAACATGTGTGATGCCCATGCATTCTATGATACGCACAATAATATCTAGGTCTTCTAACTAGATGTAGAAGTAGTTTGATCAAGTTAGATTTAATTATTTCCCTTAGTACCTGAATTGAACTCTTATTTGACCTTTGAATGCTTTTTGAATCATTAGTTGTAGAGCTACTTTGTTGTAATTTCTTGTTTTGATATGTAACATTGCTTGCAACCAATTGACTAGGTGAAGGTGCATATACATGATTGACATTAGGGTGCCTTTGAAGTTTTTATATTATAATTTGATTTTTTAATGTTGTGATATTTTCATGTAATATCTGATTCTATGTTTATAAATCTTACATTCACTTGTTTATACTGGTGATTTGATCCCTTAGAGTCTTACAAGTGCAAACCCTAGTTGCTTTCGATTAAACTTTTAAGCATATATGTTGAAGATGGTTTGAAGAAGCTATGGGTTGAATGTATGCATTAAGAACAATAGTATAGGCTGCCTCACCTTTTGAGAGGGTGATAACACAACCTTTATTAGAGGGAAATTAACTATCACCCTCTTAGGGGAGAGGAGGAGAAGGAAATTGTTTCCTAATATGCAATCATTTGTCATGTGAAATTGGAATATTATGAGCATCTATGCTATCCTTGAATGGAGTGCATGCATTATTTTCATTTGCAATATGAGAAGTAAGAGTGTAAGGTCCCTTTTTAGGCTAAAACCAAACAAAAGGGTATGTTGTAAATCCCAACTTAGACCCATAAATTATTAGAAAAAATCAGAATTCTATAAAACTAAAATTTATTGCAATATTTTCTCATAAATTGCAAATTGTCCAAAGACATGGAAACTAGGGCTTGGGGATGATTTATGCCTCAAAACTACTTCTAAATTATGAAATTAAGTTTCTATATGGATAAAAATATGCCAAACATGATTCTATAATCAGATTTGCAAAAATATTGTTTTTTATTTTATATGACAAAAATACAACTAAAAAGTGTAAATTTAACAACTTGCAAAATACTCAAAATTTTTGAACAAATGATAGCTTGAACTAAAGATTAAAATGTTTTGTTTCAAATGAAAAAATAATTAGAATTTTTCTTTGGGTAGAAGTCATGCAAACCTAAAGCCCAAATCTAAAACTGAGTAGTCAAACCCTAGAAATATAGAAATATGCAAATGAACAAAAAAGTTTGCCCTTGAATCTTCTTCAAATATCCTCTTCAAATCAACAAAAAATAAATCAACTCAGCACACTTGTAATTTCTGAAGTGAAATTTCCTCTTCAATGTCTCCTTGGAACTCCAAGCTCCTTGATTCAAGATTGGAACTCTAATAACCTGAAAATAAAATTTATTGATAAAAAGATGTCTTAACAATTTTTGAAATCTAGTTTTATAACTCTTCCAAGGTGGGTGAACCACTTGTGGGGGTTATTTGGCAAAGATGGACCTCTTTTAGCCACTTGGGTCTTCTCTTTTAAGCTCAAATTCATTAAGGACTTTTAATTGAGGTTCAAGTTCTCATGAGAGTGTCCTTTTACATAAAGTCATTAAGGACTTTTAATTGAGAGTCAAGTTCTCATGAAAGTGTCCTTTTAATTTATTATCTAATTTACTCCTCATAATATAGTAATTAAAATTACTTTAGGGTTAATTAAATAATAAATAAGAAATTTGCCTTTTAATTTCAAATGATTAGAATCACTCTGTAACAATCTCTTATTTATTAAAAAATTTCTCCTTGCATCATCCCTTAGCCCACGAGGGATAAAATATGCTAAAGGTCTTCAAAATGTTGATAAAAAATCATCCCCATAGAAAAGGGGACCTTACAAAGAGTAAGAGAGTTATCATTTAGACATTCTTTTATTATTATTTGAGATGACAAAGTAGAGTTAAAAACATGAAATTGATCATTTGAACTGTGCATTGAAAATTTGATTCGTTTGCATTTATATTTTTATAATTTGAACATAGAAGTAGTAAAAGTTTTATATGAATCTAGGTAAAAATCATGTATGTGGAATGAAATGCATAAAATTTGAGTTATAATTTGTATAGCAATATGTTTATAAAGAGCATTCCACATGAGAGATAACAAGTTTGGGATAGAAAGCCTGAATTTCTGTATTAATGTATAAGAAACTTTGGCATGTGCTATGACATTTCTAATGTCTTTAGTATGGTAAACTTAAAATTTTTTCCATATGAGAGATAAAAATCAATAGATTAAACCTTGTATTAAAGATAAGTAAACTTTGCTTTGAAGGTAAGGTATCTTACTATGTTTAACAATGACTTTCTTAATATCATCCGATATTATGAAAAGTAGGCATGAAAAGTAAAGAACGAAGTTTTATATTAGCATAGGGTAAACTTCATCATTCATGTACATGATAGGACCAAGTATGGTCTCTTTATTATTTTCTAAAAATGCAAAAAATATTTAAAAATAAGTAGACCCATTTTTATTTTGAAATCTATTTTTGGATGTGGGGTGATACTTCAAGAAGCAATGGGACCTAGTATATGTAACCAGGGTTTGAAAGATGATTATTTTGAAAATTACTATGAAAATTTAAAATTTAAAGTGAATTTTTGAGTTAGATATGCAAGTAAAAAATTAAAAATTTATTTTTTAATTTGTCATTTAAAGAGACCTATAGATGCAACTAGGGTTTTGAAAAATAAATATTTTTGAAAATTACTATTGAATTTTGAATTTTAAGGTGAATTTCTAATTTTAATATGCTAGTGAAAAATAAAAAAATTACTAGGAAAAGATCTGGACCTAGTATGGGTAACTAGGGTTTTAAAGAAAATTATTTTAAAATTACTAAGAAATTTTAAAATTTAATGATAATTTTTGATTTTATTAGACATGTAAAAAATTAGAAAAATATAGGAAAAATTAGTAGAAAATTTACCCTAGGGTTTCTAAGGTTTTTATGCGTAAATGAAGTGGGGTTCACTAAATGATTTAATAATTTTGGGAATATTGGTGTATGATTCCTAATTTAGTTAAAGGGTTTGAGTAGTAAACTCAGTAAATAAATATGCAATAATTAAACTACTAATTTTTATAAATTTGATTTCAATTTTAACCTTTATAAAAATAGTAATAAAGGATAAAAAAAAGATTTAATTAGAAATTGACTAATATAGAGTCTAAAATTCAATGTACAAAAATGGGACATTGTCACAAATTAGGATTTGACCTTAATTTTATGATTGGATAAGAGCATCAAAATAGGACACTAGTGGCACTGATGTGGTAGTCCACTTCTATTACTATTGTCTATGAAACATGAGTCTTCTAAGTTTTTTTCACTGTCTGTGTGACCCTGCCTATGAAGTTTTGACTGTTGGATGTCTGCAAATCTCCTTATAGAGTCGATTTAGTCTTAAAACCCTAGACTCCATTATGCTTTGATAAACTTTAGGAAAGAGGGGGGGTCAGTGTGTGTAAGATGCACTAAACATGTATCCACACCCCTTATGTGGGCATGTTGCCTACATATTAATACTCTGAAGAGGGATCAAGTCATATGTAGTTCTCTCACTTGTTGTGCTTTGTGAAATAAGTGTATGAAGATGCAAATGATAAAAATGGGTGTGCTTGAGGTGGTTAGGAATTGGTGTAAATATTTGAATAAGCTTATAATACTATTAACTGGCTGTATGTGGAAAATAGGGAAGATTGCCTTAGTAGTATTTCTTGTATTCTTGCTTGCTTAGTGATAATTGCCAACCCTTTTCCAAATAATCTTTGAATGGACTTTTATAGGGATCTATTGATCATGGGTTGAATGTGCTTGCATTAGGCTAACAAGGATAAGGATGAGGAACTAGTTGTTGGGACTAAAAATATACTTGGATAGGAGCATTGAAATAAGACACTAGTGTCACCAATATTTTAGTCCATGTTGGGCACTATTATCCTTAACTGATGGGGCCTGGGGGGATGGATTTGTCATGGAAAGAGCAATCTAGATGACTTGGGATTAGATTTGGAAGGCTACAGATGACTGGGAATTAGTGAAAAGTTGTTTATGAGGGTCATGAAAGCAAGCAAGAGGGACATATGGGTTGGGTGTCATTAGCCGCACTCAAGTTATTAATTTTCACATTTTATATGATTACACATCTCAATATTTCATTTATTCCATTGAATCTATACAACCAGTAACAAAATTACATGTTTTGACTTACCTAAAGATTGGAGGTTAAAACCACAAGCTAAAATAGGAGAGAACCAGCTCTATATCACCCGATTCACACAACCAAAAAGATCAAAAGTAAAAAGCTATCATTGGTAAATTTTTACCATTCTTTTTTACCTTCCCCATTATTCATCATCTCACCCATCACTGACCATCTACCCTCATGTCATTCCCCCATGCCTCATTCAATTCCACATTAAATTTAGGGAGATAAAAAATCCCCTAAAACCTTTGACCACTTCCCAAGGGCATTCAAAATGTGTCAATAGTCATTAATGCAAAAATATATATAAATCCACCAAATCACTTTTTAAATCTAATTAACATAGTTCAAGTCCCCACATAACAATCTAACATAATAGTCCCTAAGGGGTCATGGGTGGTTATAGTCAAGCCCACAAATAAATCCTAGTCACCATGTTGACTAGTAAATCCATGGCAAGATCATGGGGCGGTGAGTTTGTGGTGAGAGTTAAAAGGGCTAGAAGTAAGGGGGTGGAGTGGGTTATATTAAATCAATTAAAACACACCAAAAATCAAAATAAACATGTAACTTAAAATGAAGTAAAGAAAGACATCCATGATGTAAGCACGCCACACAACATTACATTCGACAGTTCAACTTGAGGCATGAAATACAATAAGACACAAAAACAAAATTAAAAAAATGACACAATTGTTTAATGACTCAGAATTGAAACTAAAGTATATACCTATCATAACTCATCTGACTGCTCATAGAATCACTCATCTCCCCAGTTATCAAAAATCTTCACCTAGCCTAGCTCATGATGGGTACCTGTAACCATCGAATATAACATCAAAAACACCTCAATAATGAAATAATATCAACAATAATATGATACAAAACTGCAATAAAATATCAAATACATTAAATAGTTAACATATCATCTGATACGATAATTAAAACATAACCATGTCCATCAATCTGCACTCAAAATATCACTATATCAAAGTCCATTAACACTGTACTAACTAGATAAAATGTAATACAAAATCATCTATACATGCTTGTAGTAACATTTAAATAGTCATTTAAAGTATCAAATGGTCAGGTCATAACAAGATTTTGATGATCAAAACAAAGAAAAAATTTCCTTTATTTTTTTTTGTAGATTCTACTAATGAGTGGTTTATAGATATCTCTTTCTTTCTAACATATGGAAAATTACCATCCCATCTAGATGTTAAATAGTGCAAAACACTCAAGTTGAAGGCTAAAAAATATGTAACTTGGGATGGTTCATTATCGAAGAAAATTATTCATGGTTTTTGCGTGAGCATTGACAATGAATAAAAGAAATAGCTTTTAATAGTTTTTCATGTTCAAGTGAATATTTTTCTACTCCAGTGATAGCTTATAAGATTAAAAGATTTCATTACTACTAGCATACACTTTTTAATGATTCTTATGAGTGGGTAAAGAAATGCAAATCCTTTTATTGAGTGACCAAAACTAATAGTATTTCCCCTTAATCTAGTGGTAATAGAAGAGCCTTTTCAACTATGAATCCTCATTCAAGTGATGGACATGTGCACATTCTCACTATGATAGATTACTTCACTAATTGGGTAGAAGCCATCCTAGTCAAGAAAATAACTTCAGAAGTTATTTGTAACTTCATCAAGGAGAATATCTTTGTTAGATATGGTGTTCTATAGAAGAACATGATAGATAATGCTTCATTGTTCTTTTTTTAAAGTTGATTATATTATGTTATGGATACAATGTCTCATAGTCTCACTCTTTAGATTATTATCCACAAGGAAATTATCAAGCTAAGTCAAATAATAAGAACATGATCACCATCTTTCGTAAGTTGGTTAATGAAAATCAGAGAAATTGGCATAAGAAGTTGTATGATGCACTATAAACAAATCATATAATGGTGAAGAAAATATAGGTATGTCTCCATTTTAGTTTATCTATGGAATTGATGTGGTAATTCCAATCACACTTAAATTCTTGCACTTCAGTTGGCTTGAGCTATTGAAAATAAGAAGTTTGAAAATCTCTTAGACAAAATTTTTGTACTTGAATAAATTTGAAGGAGATAGATTTAGGGTTTTTGAAAAAATTGCTAAACATCAAGATCAAGTCAAAGTTCTTTTGACAAGAAAGTGAAGAGACAAGATTTTTTGGGTGGAAGATCTTTATCTTTTATGTGATAAATGTAGAGAACTAAAAGGAATTCATTGGAAATTTGATTCCTTATAAATGTGTCCTTTTAAGACTGACATTTCTATGGAGACAACACTTTCTATTTGTCCTATCTTGATGACACACATTTTACATTGCCTTATAATGGAAAATATCTCAAGCATTACTACATGTAAAAGTAAGTACTCCCATGTACATATGTATGTACATACCAATTTTAGCTTGTCTTATTTTCTTGTCTTGGTTTTGGTGTGTGTGTGTGTGTGTGTGTGTGTGTGTGTGTGTGTGTGTGTGTGTGTGTGTGTGTGTGTGTGTGTGTGTGTGTGTGTGTGTGTGTGTGTGTGTGTGTGTGTGTGTGTGATTTTTTTCAATAAATACAATAGACCATTTATTATTTCCTCCTTTACATGTCTTGGTTTTCTTACCTTATATCTATCTTTGGATACTTATTTTAAGATAAAATGAATTGTGCATCCCTAGTCTTATGTCACTTCTAGAATTTAAAGTTTCTTTAGTTTTTGGAATAAATAGGGTTTTGTGGATTTGTTTAAAAAAATGGTAAGTATACATAATATTCATAATCATAGGATCTAATCCAATAATTTTTGTTCATTTCTTATATGATTGAGATAGGTGAACTAACTGTCAGTTGATCAAATTAGGGTCTACAAGTTTTGAAGTAGAGTATCTGTTTCAGCATCACGTGTTTATTTCTCATATGATTGAGATAGGTTAATTGACCATCAATTATTTGGATCAAGACTTAAAAAATCAAGTTACATAGAAATTATTGAAAATTTATAATAATGAAGATAATAGTGATTAATAAGTTTATGATAAAGTCAAGTGACATTTAACCCAATAGAAATGCTCCATCTATAAATCTAGAGTATGAGGTTCTTCTCTTGTCCCTTGCAGTTTGAGGTCTTCAGTCAGCCAACCATTATCCTGGTTTTTGAATGGAAGTAAAAAAGCTAAAAATATTGATTCTTCTGACCGCAAATGGTCAAATTGAGTCAATGTCTATCAATTTTGCCTTTACTTAAGTCAAAATGTCTTACAAAAGATTTTCAATGTCAAAAGTCATACTTGTTCAAAAGTTTGATTATATGAAAGGAAAATACAAAAAATTGACTAAACTTTTACTTTTTTGGGGTTTTAAGGTTTGTTAAGCACATATCGTATTTCTGACAACTATTTAGAAAGCTATTAGAGTCTAATATATGATCAAAAACATCAGGTAATATAATTACTTGCAAAACACTCTGATAGGATCTCATCTTTGTTCAAAAATTCTTCAAAATTTGATAGGTGTGTGCACTTATTAGATCCTGATCACTAGATGATCAAACCTAGGGATCGTGATCACTTATTCTAATGCTTGTCAGATTTTGACACTCACCCGTGTTCCTTTATTTCTCTACCATTACTCCTCCTTGGCTCTTGTATGCATAAATTCCTCTCTAATTGTAATATATTTTCTTCCATATTTAAATTTGTCCCATCATTTGCTCCTTGCTCCTCTCATCTATTATCACTCTTATTTTATAGGTTTGATACCTCATTTGTCATCATCATTGCAATATTTTATGGATTTGGGTGATTATCTTCATCAATAAAAAATATGGTTTATAGCAGTTTACCTTTGACATCAAAAATTTCAATTCTTTCCTCTAGTTTTAGTCATTTATTAATTTTTTCTTTCCTAAATAGTTATAAACACTTTGTAAAGTTCAAAATTCCACTGTGCAACTTACCAATTTTTTTTGTTCTTTGTATCATAATATTCCATAGACTCCCCAAATACCTAGTAGACTCTAGTGGTTGTTTTTACACATTTTTTATTTTGAAATGTTTTTGAGGATTCCTTTGAATTCTAAAACTCACTTCTACACTTTTTAGATCTCGAGATCCAACCAAACTCCTCATCAAAATTTGATGCCCTACTAAACATTTTATTAGACTCTGACATCTATTTGATCATTTATCAGGATCAACAACCCTAGTAAACATCTTATGAGATTCCAAATCCTATTAATACATATATCAAACTCCAACACCTTGTTGGGCATGTTAGTAGTTTCCCATCCTCTCTCAAACACTATTGATTTTTGCCATCTACATTTACACTACCTAGAACCTACATCTTGTTGGAGCACATTTAGAGTGCCATCTCTCTTAATAAGGCAATTTAAGTGTTGATCTTTCCCTCACACATAGGTAATCCTCATCAGATGTCAAAAAATGACACTCTAATCAAGGAGACTCCCAAGAATAACACTTTGAATAATATCCCTACTAAAATTAGTCTCCAATTAAAAGTGGACACTACTATGAAGTATCAATTTTAGGGAATGATTCCACCTTGACACCTAAAGTAAAATGTTGAAGAAATAGCAGACATTAACCTAGGCCAAATTGATATGGAAGAATTCTAGTATAAAATAAGTGGTGTACACAAAACAAATTATAGACAAAGCATCCAAAATAGTGGAGTAGCTCAAGCAGTTGTAGTTCTTATCTCAAAATAATTAGTGTTACAAATAGCTAAACATTTTGATGCAGAAAAGAAGGAAGTTAATAATCCTAATGAAGAGTTAGTTTTATGATTAGGTCTAGAGCAGAGTGACTGTGTATTATATCTACTTGATAAGGAAACACTTGTATATTTAACTCTCATAAATGTTGAACAATTCTTGGATTCTAATACCAGCTATTATTTGAAATGGGTTAACATACAATGGTTGAAAAAATCTAGGTATGCATCAACAAGGCCACCTAAGAATCTTTCTAAATTTGAATTTATGAATGAGGTTAGTGACATGATTACTCTCTTGCTAGAGTAGTGGGAAGCCCAGTTACTAGGAATTTTAAGACATAGATGTGCAAGCATATATGTATCATCCACCAGAACAATAAATATATCAACTGGGGATAGTTAATCAATGATTTGATTCATAAACAACTTGCAAAAGTCAATACAACTTCCAAATTCTATATGACTTCTTATCTTTTTTATGTTATGGCCATAAGAAGGTTCTATAATAATTTGAATATAGTGGGTGATATGCAGATTACCAAAATCTATGACTTTTATACCCAACTCTCTTTGAAAGATTGTGCACGTCATTTTCACGTAGGAAAATGATGTATTTTTGTAATATGTGATTCAGATGTTCGAACCAGAACCATATAATTTGAGATTATCAATTTAGGATTCTACAAAAAAAATTAGGTGGGGAACATGGTTTATATAATTCTCAACTTTCACATATTTTAAAATTTATGGCTGTGAAGTTGGCCCATATATGCTTCTAAGATATGTGAATGACAAATGGGATTTGATGGAATGAGTGAGATAGCTGATTGAAACACACAAGATTTTATCTTATAAACACAAATATGGGATAAAATTTTACTATCTCTATTGGTCGATATACTTTTGATTCTTTAGGTAAAGCAAAATTAATTGAAGAAGAAATGACTCGAGTTACTATTCAATCATTTGAATGTAGACCTTCATTTGATGCTAGGGGTCTGATGCATAACATTCATGTTTCTTCATAGTAGTATCTATATCATTTTAAAGACTATTGTATGGACTATGATGATGAGAAATATATAAGAATTTGTGATTATTTATGGTCCATTATAGAATAGGGTATTATTTTTGGTATATTAGAGATCAAAAAACATATATTAGATGAGGGAGATGTATTAGATCTTATTTATGAAAAATATGGAATTGAATCAAGACTTCTCTCAATAATTGATTGGCACAAAAAAGAATCCACTTCCCTCATTGCTAGAAGTTAAAGTGTGTTATACAAAACTATGAAATGGTTGAAGAGCAAATGCATCAATGTTGATAAAGCAAGATTTTCTCATCTGATGAAAGAAGCTGAATTGGGAACTGCACATCAAAAAAATCAAGCAAAGATAGGAGCATCTTCCATAGTAAGAACCAATAGGGATTCAGAAGAAATAAAAAAAGAAATGGATATTGAAGTAGTTATAAAAATTATTCTAGTGAAGAAACCATTGAAGTTGAAGATAAAATATTGGGTGAAACTATTGTAGGTACTCTAAGTCTTTCTATTTCTAAGTAAGCTCCTTTTGATAATTTTGCCCAACCTCAATCCCTAGTAACTAATACTACACAATAATTTATTTCCTCTCATTCATGTTTATTATTTGGATATTATGTTCTTGTACCATTTTCTCTTGTATAAAATATTGAATTTCCAACTGAACCTTCTCCTAAAACTCCAATTGATAATTTAAGGAAAGAAGGTAAAATTATATTTGAGAAGTCTCAAATTTTGTCAAATCCTTCCTCTTTTTTTAAAATTCAAAAGAAATTTGATACCACCCTTTTACAATAATCCTCTAATGCATAATTTATTGATTGGATAAATGATGTTGTAAAAAAGATAAAGAAGATTGAGTAGCCACAAAAATTTGATTTCAACATCTTGATCATTGTCCATCCTCATGTGCTAAAGAAACCTAAAACATTCTCAAGGATAATCACTAATTGAAAAAGATACAGGTGGGCAGAAACAATAGTTCTTCCCACTGACAAAAATAAAAAAGATGTTGGAGGTTATGATTATGACATTACAAAAGTTAGCCCAGGAAAGGCCACAAGAGAAGGTATGAGAGAGAATGTCTAATTTAAAACATTGTCTGATAAAATAGACCAAGATAAAGTAACCAAGGAGCAGCATAGAGAAAAAGTTTAACAACTAACTATGGTTTAAAAATTGTTTAATCTTATTAAGTCTTCCTATTATGTTTTCCATCAAATTTATGATATAGAGACATTTAATATTACAGGGGAAATTGGTCATATGGATAAAGCAATGAAATAATGGATTGAGAAAATTTTATAATGATGTATTACTAATCTTCAGACAGGATTATCTATATGTTCTAAAATTCAATTTGAATATGATCAAACAATTAAAACTCAAAGAAAATATGAAAAATAGATGTAGAAATTGAATGAATTGATTCTTAAGTTGTAAGATTTCTCTTTTACCTATCTAGATGACCTAATTCAATAAAAGGTCACACACAAAGAATAAATTATATATATCACATAGTTTTTGAGAGCTATTAAAATTAGAGTATTTATTTTTAAAAAAAGTGGAAATAAATTTGATGAGTCTATGTTAAAAGGATGAGAGTGTCTCTTCAAAATACTAACAGAAGCAAAAAAATTGAAATGTAATCTCACTAATGATAAAGGGAAAATAATATCTGAAGAGAACATTGTTGATTAATTCAAGAAAAATATTGAAAGATTACAACTCGAAGTTCGGTATTCAATTACGACTCAATTTAGACACTAATAAAGTATCAGAGCAATTTGGATATCCTTAATGTAATGTTAAATTTTTTTCAAGGAATAACTGAAAAGATGATTGATCTATATTATGACACAGATATCGCTTATACATATTCAGATGAACTAGATGAAGATAAAGTGTCAGAAATCATGCAAAACTTCAATGAATATAAGAAGAAAAAAACTGTAACCTAAGAAATAGGAGGTTTAAATCGTGATCAGTGGAGATGATAAAGAGTGATTCTATACTCATAATTTTTATTTTTCCCGAATCATTATTGTAGTTATCATTACACCTTGTATTAGTTAGCTCACACGTTTTAAATTTATGTAACAAGTTGTACCTATAATTTTGAGTGTAAATTTTACAAACTTTTTTTAAGTTGTGCAAATTTGTCATTGAATATTTTCAAGTTGTGAAAAAACACTGATGGATTTTTACAAGATGTGCAAGTTGCTTAACGTGTATTCATAAATTTTTAATTGCACAAATTAGCTAATGTGTTTTTACACACCCTTAAAATGTCAAAAAGGTGGTTATGCACCATAACCATCTATTTCATCCTATAAATATGAGTTATTGGCTCATTTGTAAGTGGCTTGAAAATTTTAACTTTTTAATATACACTTTTGAAAGAGGTGATTATTTTGACAACCCAACAAAGATCAATACAAGGAGATTTTCAAACTTTATGTTTAGGATTTCTTTGTAGATTATGTATGTATAAGTTAGCTACATGTATTTTGATCTTTGATTTCAAAATGTTATTTTAGTCACCATAAACTAGTCAAAACTTTTAAATATCATTGTAATATTTCTTTTCGAATCTACATTTGTTTTTTTATTTTGGTGAAACTTCGACATAGTTAAAAAATAATTTAACTTTTTACAAAGAAATACAAAGTGATTGTTATATTCTATTATTAATCATATACAATTATTTTGGTTTATGTAGTGTGTTATTATGAACACACATATGTCTTTCCTATCCATTCAATGATAAAGATTGCTTTTTAGAGAGATTGCTCATTCTTTTGAAATTTGCAATAAGTCATTGACTTTCACTTACTGAACTTGTTATCTTATACTTTTCTAAATATGTTATTTTCCCTTGTATCTCTCTTTCACACTTTCTTTTCTATATCCTTTCCATACATTCTAGTTAAAAGTACTACACCGATGAAAATCATTTTTGCTATAAATATTTTACCTTACCACATATTTTGTGGTTTTTAATACAAGTATGCTGACCTTTTAATATGAGAGAGACTTTGTCCTGTGAGTATTATCCGAAACATCCATTTGGCTTCTCAATAAATTATCACACCAATAGTTTTTGGTGCCCACTGTGGGGCATGATTTTGTAACACTCGTGCAACCTACACTTTGAAATATTAGTCCATATAACTTTACCATCAACTCAAAGACCACTTGATAAAATTGAAATATATTTAGAGCAATTTGCTTAACTAGATATTATTTATCATATTAGATAGCTTATTTAGAATTCTAAAAAAGTTCTAGTGATTTAGTCTCAAATTATTCTAGGGATTTTAAATCAACAATTCAATTGTGTTGAATGAGAAGAAAGAATTATTGAACGTAGAGAAGATCATAGAGCTTGCCAATTAGTTTAGAATTAGTAAATTTTATTCATGACTATTTCAGCCATTCAAAATCTTAGTTATAAACTTAGTTTGAATTAGACAAAAACCAATGAAGAAGACATTGATTCAATCCTTCAACAACTAGCTTGGGATAAAAAACAAGTTTTACTCAATTCAATATTGTCTCTGCGATGATAAACACTAAGAATATCATGTTGCCATTACCCTAAAAAAATTGAGATTGTCTCTAGAAGGTAAGCAAGAAGACAATTATGAAGAGAAATTCATATAACTTCTCAAAGATTTTCTATAATAATAATTTGACCTAATGACCATTCAAGCATTCCAAGCACCAATTCTTCAACTGAATCTTTATTAGTTAAGTCAGACATAATAATACATTTTCTTCAATTTGAGAACATTTACTTGGGATAACATAACTAGTTTAGTATATTTTCATAGAGCAGTCGAGGTGTTAGAATATGAAGAATATCATGTTGTTTTAACACAAAGAGCTAAAACACTAACTACATGTAGAGTTCAACAAAGAAGACTAGTTTAAAGAATATTTCAATATGCACCAACTCCTCATCAATAATAAAAACTGGCTTAAAAATGTTTCATTAGGGCTAGTAAATCACAAGGTGAAATTGATCCTTTCTATCAACTGCAAGAAGATTATCCTTTGAAACTAAATATAGAACAAAAAGGTAAACTCTAAAAATCAACTAGCCTTCCCACAACTCTCAAGAAAGGTAAACAGTTACAAGGAGGAATGATTGTCAGCCAAGATCTTGTTTTGCCAATTGTTTTTATACCATTACAAACATTCTTTCCAACAATGGCTTTACTTTGGGGTGATATAATTGGTCCATTAGCTTTGGGACATTTAAATGAACTTCTAAAGGGATCATAGAAGAACTTTATAAAATATTTTTGGTTACGATAAGCAATATCTAAATGAACATATTAATATTTTTTCATAGCATGTGGAATTTTAGGTGTTGAACATGAAGATGTCATAGTCTGATTATTTGTTGAAACTCACTAGGATGGAACAACATATTGATTCTATCATCTCCATCCAGTAACAATAACCACTTAGAATCATATGAAAACCAAGTTTGAAAGTAGATTCAAACAGGAGAAGATGTTCATGAATTATTAGATCAACTCACTTAGATGAAGAAAGAAACACATGAACCTATGAGAGATTTTGTAGCTAAGTTAAATAAGCTACTACATAATATACCAATGACTACTAAACCAACATATGATAATTAGAAATGTTTCTTTACCAATTCTCAATTGTCACAAATAAGTTATCAAGTGAGAAGAACAAAAGTAACTGATTTGAATAAAACTCAAACATTATCTATTGATGTCAAAGATGACATGATCATGGTTAGAAAACTAAAGAGGGAATCATTTAAAGGAAAAATTCAGAACTCAAGTGAATATTCAATAGAAAAAACTATGTAAAAGATGGATAATGATATAACAACTTTAAAGAAATAACTACCTCAAAAAACTATCATTATTTCTTATCAAGACATCCGAAGAAAAAAATGTACCTTTTCAAAGGGATCATCCTCGATTATAAGCTCCTTAAAAAAGCTTGCACTAGAAGCTCCTCCTGGACAAAATGTAAATCCATCTATGAATGTAGTTTTAGAAATGAAATAAAGATTGGATATGAAGATATTGAAGAAAAAAATGAATTAGAAATTATAAATACTCAATAATGTGAAATTGAAGAACCTAGCAAAGACTTCGTAAATGCATTCCTAGAATATAGTTTAGATGGATGATTATGAAGACAATGTTGGAGACATGAACATTTAGTCATTCACGATATTCACAAGATATTAGAATCATAAAAGGTAACCAAATTAAAGCTAAGAATAATCAATGAAAGTTATTCTTTCATGAAGAACATTACCTCATGTTCAGATGAAAGGAAAACAAGCTCTAACTAGGTCAAGTGTGTCTTACTTAAATACTATTATTGGTTATCCAAAATTATTCATCCTATCAATAGTGATGCAAATATATTTTAACCTTTAGAATGTTCATCTATTAGTATACTAAATTTTTATATAATTAAACATGTCAATAAGATTAAAATTTTGATGTCACAAGCTAAATATTTGAAAGCATATTTAGATCAACTAAATAGGCTAGTTAAAAAAAAAAAAAATTATAAATATCATTGAAAATAAGGTCAATACTTAAGGAATATTAGCCACCCAACCTTACAATCTAGTAAAATCCATGGATGTAGTAACCCTTAAATCTAATAAAGTTGAGTTTTTTTACATTTCTATATTTTTTAAGGGATGTAAAGTCAATAATTACATAATTGACACATGAGCCTTATAATTTAATTCATGCCAAGGTTTCTCATGTTCATTTCTTAACCTATACAAGAAATTTTGGTCATTGGTACTTAATGAAATCAAAACAAATTCCACTTGTTAGTCAAATCAAATATGCCCAAGTTACTTTTACATCTTTTCCTTGGTAGAAGATCAAGATTAATATATTATTAGCTGATATCCTAATAGCCCATGAACATCTCTTGGGAGGAAACTTATATACATAACTTGGTGGAAAAATTCAATTAGATTCGTCACATGCAATGATTTTAGTCAAAGGAGTGAAACAAGACCTTGAACCAAAATTGAAAATTTAAATATAGTATGCAAAAGATTGATGGTCTCATGATAGATATCTTGTAGAAAGATGCATGTATAGGTAATTAATTATTATTATCAAAAAAAGATATATATTTTTTAGAAATCATGGAAACCAATCCCAATGAAGTTTGGATGATAAAATTTTATGATAGTTGCTCTTCAAGTGGGAATTGTTATGATATCTCTGAATAATGAAATATTTATTTTTTCTTACAAATTATAGTTTGAATATGATAAAAATGTTAGAGTATGAACCTCTCTTACTTGGATGATAGGTTATAGAATAAATGGTAATTAAAAACTTGAAAGTGTTGGGTGATGCATAATTGGTTGTGAAACAGATCAAAGGCCAATATTAGGTAAAAAATGATTATTTGAGACACAAAAAATATATTGGTACAATATATAATCTTTTAAAGCATTCTCTATTCAATCTATTCTAATATCAAATAATTATAAAGTAGACACTTGTATCATTGGCTTCATTATTGATGTTGATAATGTTCTTGAGATGCATTGATTATTATTGATGTCAAGGTGATCTTAGTACATAATGCATTAATGATAAAGTGATACGTTCTAAGTGGATTTTATAGTGCATATCATGTGTGTAAGCCTTTGAGGTGATTGACCATGTTTTAGGGGTCAAATGATGGGTAAGGATTGATTGGTGTACTTATGGAAGTGGAATGAATCCATTGTCATAATCTTGTGAAGGTCTACGTGATCCTAGTCATTTCTTAGTTAACTTGTCTGATCTTCCTAAGTAAGCATACTGATGACATCATAATTCACATGTGTAAAGGTTTTAAAAGAAATTGATAACATGGATTTCTTCATATTTATGACTAGATTGTGTGGTTAAAATTTCAGGTCTTGATATGGTGTCTAACAAAAGTTATGGTGGTGTAAAGTTGGTCTCCTAGGCAAATTTCACTATTTTCTATAATTAGCCAAATTTGCAATATCAAGTGAACAAAGTAAAACCAGTGAGTAGTATTTTATTTATTACTTTTGATAATGGATGAATTTGATGTTAGTGTAAAAATAAAAGTGGTATAGTAATTAAATGAATATATAATAAAATTAATTAGGATATTTGAATGGTCATATAATTGCATTTATTTCATGTGATAGTTGACTATTGTTGATTGTATTTTTTCCAAAAAATCAGGGTGCAAAGAAATGATTGTAGAAGATAAAGTATTAATCAAATATTATTGGTATAAAAATAAAATATGAATTATACTCCATATAGATCATCCTAAAATTTATTTTGAGTTTTGACGATCAGTAAAGGTGAAGTTATTGCAGGTCAATGTTGACTTTTGTTGACTGTAATTATTGCAAGTCTGAGTAAGTTTCTTGAAGTGGTGTTTATGAGAATTTGGAAGATAAATGAAGGTGACTTATGGATTTTATTATGTTACTAAGGTCTTGATAGTTCCATACATATGTGTATTGTACATGGAAAGTTTATATTCATGTAGTTTGAGCCTCATTTGTGAAGACAATGTTTTTGGGCTAACTAAGACTAATAGGTCTTTAAGACTTCATGGTTAGAGTATGAGTGAATGATTTGATGTTTATTGATCATGTAAATGGATGATAGAGAATGAAGGTAAAGTAACTGAAGTGTTTTGGGTCATTGGTAAGGGCCATATGGAACATAGTGGCTTAAAGTGTTACATGAAGGTGAATTAAGTCTCCATGGGACCTATTGAAGGCTTGATGGATAAAAGAGGTTTCATAAGGTGAGAAAGTGACTTGAAAGTTTTGTATGGCTTGTTAAAAATAAATATGGCATGTAAGACATTGTTTTAAAGTGTTTAAAATTATTAAGGGTTATCAAAATCTAAGTGTAATATGTGGCCTAGTGGAGGGCTAATTGCTTAGGTTTTGCTTAGTGTGTTGTTTTGAGTCATTTGAAGCATGGCTGACCTAATGAGTTGATGTACATTGTATGAAATGTGTTCTAAAATATATATTGATGTTTATCCAAGTGGTAGAGATGAATTAAAGGTTAATTAATGTGTTGTGGCCAACCAAGATTGATTGGAGAAGGAATAATGCATATGTAGAAGGCCATTTTGGTCTCATTATGCTAGTTAGACATTGAAAGAGTGAAATGAAGTATATATGAATTTTAAGAAGGGTAGGAGGCCATGAAAACATCAAAAAATTATGATAAAGTTGTGACAAGGGTCTAACATTGTTTGTTGTAGGTCATAATCAAGTAAGAAGAGTTGTTTCAAGGCTTTTAGGCCTATTTTGGTGTTGAACATAACTATCTACTGAGAGGGGAGAATGAATCCGTAGATTAGTTAAAAACTAGTTATTTAACTTTTTAATGAAGATACAAAAACATATGCATATCAAAGAATAAATGTAGAGAGCACACACACACACATAATAGCATAGTACACCAAATTTATATGTGGAAAACCCAAAGGGAAAAACCACAATGAGAATAGCTGCTATAATCTACTATTCTAATACAACTTCACAATTAAATCACCTCACTAGCAAAACCACACTGGTTACATTTAAGGACACATATCTTTAGGAGATATCAATCCCCTAATTGAGCACTAACTCAGTTTAACCTTACTAGTTACAAGATTTGAGGGCACCAACCCTAAAAAGACTCTAATCCCCTTACTGAGCACTAACCAATCATAACTATGGAGCTACAACTCCAGTATACAAGATAGATTCACAAATGAATCTAGTTCAATTTCATTGTTACAAGTCTAGTGTGTAACCGCTCACTCTTGGGTTATACTGTGTATGACTATTTTTCTTATCTGCTCATTCTCTACACATTCACTATGTGCCTTATCTTTCTCTCTGCTTCACCTTATACTCATTCTTTGTGTGCTTTTTCTTTCTTTCTACCTCACTGGTTCTATGTCATTATATCTTTTATTTGACACAGTCCATTTACACTAGCTGCTTCAGCCTCTCTTCCTTTGTGTCTTTTATATATTCTTTGTTTGACACATCAACATCCTCTTCTTACCTATACACCTTCCTCTATGCTATCATGGTCTGTGTTTGTGTATTCTATTAGACACACTTCATATTTCTCACATGCTTAGGTTCAATGATAGTCTGAGCAATCATAAAAATGACAACCTTTGACTCTCTCTTTAAATTGTAATAGCAACATTAGTGGTAAAAAACAAATTACAATGTTCAAGATGTTGTATATGTATAGACCATGTAGGTTAGGGTTTTTTTAATCTCCAATTGTGTTCAAACTTCAGCTGAAATTAACCAGTTCTCATTAAAAGTGATTTTGATTTATGCTCTTTCTTGTGTCTTGGTTCATGCATCACATTGCAATGGTCAAGTCTCTTTACTATGTTTGGCAATTGTTGGATTTATCTCATAAATGCACAGCCTCCTTATTCAATGATCGATTGGTCAGATTGATCTATCTCAGGCTCTATGTAGACTTTTTGAGCTCATTGTCTATATGGTCATGCCTTTAATCAAGGATTATTCATCTTGTCTTTGGTGCTAATCACTCTCTATCTTGAACCATCAGATATTTCTATTTTTAAATTAGAACCATCAATCTCTCTTGCATTAACTATTGAGCTATTTCTCGCATCTTGATATTTTCTATATGATTGGTTTACTTTCACTCCTTTCTATTATATTTAAAATGCTCAATCCTTAATCTCACCTTGATCATTTGGCAATATTTCAAGTGTCTTATACTTCAGCCAAGATATCCTTTAGAACCTTTTTAAACGTTCACTTGCCCTGGAATCTTTTTGAAATAATTTAAATGATTCTTGGGAAGCTTTGTAATGGTCCTTGTGTCATCCACAATTATCCTTTGTCTCTTATTGAAGCACCCTATGTCTTTCAGAAAATGCTCAAGTGTCCTTTTCCTCCATTTAAACTACCCCTTCAAACAAATTGTTGTGGGTTTTTTATCCGAGTCCCCTTTGGGACAATTTCTATTGAATTTTTGTCTAGGTCCCCTTTGGGATAATTTCCTTGAAATTTTTGTCTGAGTCCCCTTTTAACACTTTTGTTTAGGACACATACGCTTTGGGGATTTGAAAATGTACCCTTCAACTGTTTTGTAAAGGTCCACATACCCTTCAGCCTTTTACAAAAGTACCCTTTCAGAAATTTTGTTTGGGTCCACTTTCCCTTCAGATTTTTTGCAACAATCCCTTCGGAGTCTTTTAGCGGTCCACATACCCTTTGATTTTTTTTGAAAATATCCCTTTGGACTTTCTACAATGGTCCACTTTTCCTTCAAAACTTTTGTAATGGTCCACTTGCCCTTCAAATTTTTTGAAAAGACCCCTTTGGCATTTTTGGATGGTTCACTACACTTCAACTTTTATACAAACTACCCTTTAGAATAATTTTCATGGGCTATTTGTCTGAAAGATTTGTCCTTGCTAATATTTCCCAAAGAATTGTCTTTGCCAATTTTTCCAAAAAAATTATCTTCACCAATATTTCTAAAAGAATTATCTTCACCAATATTTTTGAAAGAATTGACTAATTCAGATTCTCCTCACTGCTTAACTTATAAGATTGAAAGAAGTCAAGTCATTTGATAAACTCGATCAACTTTGCTAGACCAACTTGGGTTCTTGACATTGTTTAACTCATAAACATGAAAGAAGTAAATTTATTCCATAAACTTGATTAACTCACCTAGACCCATTCGAGTTCTCAACTTTTCTTAACTTATAAAAATGAATGAAGTAAAGTTGTTTCATAACCCTGATTAACTCTTCCTTGTCCCATTCAGTGTCTTCACATTGCTTGACTTCACTAGACTAATTTGGGTTCTCTGCATGACTTTACTTATAAATTTTATAAGTAAAGCATTGAAAGCAGTTGACAATCTCAATTTACTCCACTAGTTATAGGCACAAACCTGAGTAGCCTAGTGTAATTTTTTCCTCCAGATGCTACCATAAATGCAAATGTAGTCACCAACAAATTGTTTACTAAGCCCTATTCAATAAACTAGCAAAGGTATTCACATGACTATTCTGGGAATTCAAAGTGCACATACAATCTCCATGAGAACTCTACAATTGATTTGTTCAGCTCAACACCTTTGTCATTAATGCTTGATAGAAAATTCATCATTTGACATCAATGATAATATTACAGACAATAATCTCCTTGTACACCATGACACTAAAATTGCCAACAATCTCCCCTTTTGTCATTGATGGTAAAACATCCTCAGAATGACTACCCTTCTTCATTCCTTCATCATTATGCTTTCTCCCCCTATGACATTAATGACAAAAAGTCCTTGCCATAACATGGAAATAGACTACTTCTTTACTGTCAACTTATCTATTATGATCCTTAGACCTGGCTAGTTAGAGAAATTTGAGAGAAACTCCCCCTTAAGGCAATGACACATTTACCTAAATCTTACTCAGACACATTCAAGTATGATTCCTTTAGCTCCATTATTCCTCATAAAATCATGTATATAGCATTGGTTTGAAAGACCAATCAATAATCAACATATCTCTCTATAGATAAGCATAATGATATGGAGCCAACACACCTTTGGTACCTCCTTTGTCATCAAATAGTAAAAAGACTGCAACTGTCTCTCCCAATTGCCTTTACTCTTAATCTAAGAGTTAATAATGTTCCCCCTAGACTCATGCCCTATCACTAGTATCTAGTGATGTGATGTAGGAGCTATTACTACCAAATTTTGTCTCATTGCATCGCTTGAGCATTTACAGGTCTCCATACATAGTCCTTTGATCTTAGGACCTAACCAATTACAAAGATTTCACTTTGTTTACTCATGAGGATTTAGTATACTATATAGGCACCTAATTGGTCTGATTAAGTCATCATCTCAGCCTTCTTGAGTCAACATCTATAGTAGACAAGGTTTTTTATTTCAATTATGACTGAAGCTGTCCACATACACTCTTTTTGACATCATGCATTGCTCCTCAAACCATTCATATTATTTGAGTTAACTCCCCCTAACTCCATGGTATATGCAGTTTGTCATCTTCAAAACTCAAGATTTTCCTTGTTATGTAGCACAAACCAGTCTCAACCAGCATCCACTTGAGTATTTTCAAATCTACCACCATGGGTCATACAAAAAAACTCTTTTATCTTGAGTCTTCTTGGTCCTGATAAAATGAATAATCTAGCTCCCCCTTACTCTTTTGACCTACTAAAAATCAATACAAGACTACTCAACATAGGATCATTTATAGATAGATATAGAAATGGTCTAAAAAGATCGATCAATAATCTTAATATCTCTATATTAGTTGATATTATGATCTCAGAGCAACTATACTTGCTTCCCACTTGGAAGTCTCCATATCCTAACTTTGGAACTAGAGTCCGTGAACACATTGTTAGCATACTCACTCTATCTCATCAGACACCATATTCATAGTACTTGACTTATCTTGGCATAACAACATCACCTAGGAACACTCATTCTTGCCTTCAACATCTTCTAAAGAGCACCACTTACTTCTTTACTTAAAGGGGTCTCTTAAGAAGCATAGATAGAGACACCTTATTTCACAATGTTTTAGAAAAGTGTGAAACCAAGAGTTACACATAACTCCTTATAGTCCTTCTCCTCCTAATTCTTCTTATTCTTAGGCTTGAGAGAAGTGACATGCTCATCCATTAAACTATTCTCCTTTCCTTTTAGTATTGGAATACATGAAGACAATAGGGATCCATGATACACCTGTTCATCTGATGAATCTTCCTTGCAGCTAGAAATCTCATCACTAGGCCTAGAAGATTGACACTTTATTCTCATTATTTTCTCTACTATAGCTAGGTGTTCACTTGAATCTATGCATACCCTTAACCTATCCTTAATCAATTTCTTGGGCTTCTCCTTGAGCTTTATCTTGTCCTTCTCAACAATGCCTGATGTTGAGATCTCTTGACCCTTTCTAGCCACTGTTGCACTCTCCACCACATCAATTAGATTGATGTGATCTGCAGACTCTTCATGCTTCATGCTCACCACCTTTGGTCTCAATAAACTAATCTGCCTTCCCTTTTTAGCTCTAGGAGCTTGGATAAGCTTATTCTAACTTGTAGACCTTTGCTTGCAGAACCTAGCCATGTGTCCCTCATCATGGCAGTTGAAGCACTCACCCTTGCTCACATTCTTGGTCTCCTTATGTGTCCTATTGGGTCTCCTTTTCTCCTTCTTAGAGGATTGTGAACCTTTGTTCACATTCAAAGGCATACCTTTCTGCACTTTTGATCTCACAAAGCTTGCTCTACAATGTTTAGCTATATGACCAAAATTATTACACCAATAATGCATTACATTTGTATCTAAGAAGGATGCAACTGACTTTTTTTTATAAAGTTATTTCTCCTTGTAGGTACAATTCTACATTTACTAGCCTTATGACCAAACTAATTACAACTATAGCAATAACTATAAAAAGATGAAGAATACCTAGTCATAGCATTAGGCTACCTTGTTGATCTTATTCTCTTTGTGTAACTAACTGGATCAATTACATTTGTCTTCTACATTTTATTTAAAATTACATAGATAGATTCTTGGATCTTCTTTGCCTCAAGGTTTTTCTCTCCTCTAGCCCTCATCTTATCAGCATTGCTTGTATTCAACTCTACTCCATTGAAAGGTGTCTCCTTCTTGGATCCTGATCATCCTGCTTTAAATTTGTCATACAACTTAGTAGATGCATTTGTCAAGAGATTTTTCCTTTCTCATAGCCAAGTCCAAATCTTTCTTTTGAGGTATTTTGTGAGTTGACCAACACATCAATAATGCTTGAGCTTCCTTTTAATTTTAGACCTCTGTCAATTTACTCTTTAGCCTTCTCAAGCTCCTTCCTCAAGGAAACTATTTCTACCTCTAGCTTCATACATTCAATAGACTTGAGGTGTAGCTCAATCTTGACTACATCTTCTATTCTTTTGAGCTCTTCAATCTAAGTCTTTAAGCTTACCACCATCTGATCAGACTCTTTAAGACTCAATTTTTTAATTTCCTTTTGTCCAATCTTCTTTTGTTTTAAGTTTTCCTTCCTCAAACTATCAATCTCATTTAGGGCACATATGAGTTCTCCTTATAGGTCTATTTCTCCTCCTTCTTCATCCTAGTCTTCATCATCATCTTGATTTGAATCCTTTTAGGTTGAATCTATTGTCATGAAAAAAGATTCATTTCCCTTTGCTATAAAGGCACAGTCATAGTCATCATCATAACTCTCACTATATTTCATTGAGTCACTGTCTTCCTTTGTGTATAGACCTTCCTTGTTCTTGGAGAAGTTCCTTCTTTAGGAATGGTGAGATTTCAATCTTGTACCATCCTCTTCTTATTTGGAATCACCTTTTTTCTTATAATGACATTTGGTAGAAAAATGTCTTATTCAACCATAGTTAAAGCATTTTAAGGGTAACTTACATTTTTATTTTTTAGATCCTCTTTTCAATCTTCTGACAAAGTTGGAAACTTCCTCATCTATCTTTTCCAATCCCAATGTAGATGCTTTTTCTTTCTTTGTCTGTTTGGAAACTCTGAATGTAGCTTCTCTTTTGGAAGAGTCTGCATCACCTGTTCTCATATCATAGGAAGTGAAGGTTTCATGTAGCTCATCTACTGTGAGCTTGTCCAAATCTCTTTCTTATTCTATTGTAGAGATTTTAGAGTCGTATCTTGATGGTATAAATCTCAAAACCTTCTTGATAATAATTGACTCATCTATTGTTTCTCCAAGTCCTCTGATATAATTCACAATCTCATCTACTCTAAGGAGGTACTCTGTAGTCTTATCTTCCTCACTCATCTTGAGGCTCTCAAGCTATCCTTTGTATGTCTATAGCTTGGCTTGCTTCACCTTATCATCTTCTTCATAGATGCTCTTTAACTTGTTCCAAATGTCTTTTGGACTTTGGTAATGCATAACTTTGTCAAACTCTGAGTTTGACAGTCCATAAAAAATAACATTCTTTACTTTGGAATTATTTTCATATTCCTTCTTGGTAGCTTGATTAGTAGGAGATACAACAGGATTTCTATATCCATTTATTATAGACATCCATACATAAAATCGTAATGAGGATAGATATGTTTCCATTTGTATGCTCTAGAAAACGTAGTTAGATCCATCAAAGAGAGGTGTTTTGTTTGAGGAGGATCCTTCATGACTAGCCATTGTGTTCACTAACCAAGATCTACTTGAGCTGATTAAACTTCTTCCTAAGGAACCCTAGACTCTAATGCTGATGATTGAACACAACTATCTACTGAGAAGGGAGGTGAATCAATAGATTACCTAAAAAATAGTTCTATAACTTTTTAATGAAGATACAAAAATATATGCATATCAAAGAACAAATGTAGAGAGAACACACACATAAAAGCACAATACACTAGATTTATATGTGGAAAACCTAAAGGAAAAAAACCATGATAGAATAACTGCTAGAATCTATTGTTCTAATCTAGCCTCACAATTAAATCACCTCACTAGAAAAAGCACACTGGTTACATTTAAGGACACCTATCCTTAGGAGAGACTAATCCCCTAACTGAGCACCAACTCAATTTAACCTTACTAGATATAATATTTAAGGGCACCAACCCTTGGGAGACTCCAATCCCCTAACTAAGCACCAAATCAGTTTGTCTGATGGCACCAACTAATCATATTTATGGATCTACAACTCTAGTATACAAGATAGGTTCATAAATGAATCTAGTCCAGTTTCTTTGTTACAAGTCTAGTCTATAACTATTCACTCTTGGCTTATACTATGTATGCCTATTCTTATTCATTGCTCATTCTATATGCATTCACTATGTGCCCTTTATTTCTCTCTTCCTCACTTTTTGCTCATTCTTTGTGTGTATTTTCTTTCTTTCTGCCTCACTGGTTCTATGTCATTATATCTTCTATTTGACATAATCCATTTACACCAACTACTTTAGCCTCTCTTCCTTTGTGTCTTTTATATATTCTTTGTTTGACACATCAACATCCTCTTCTTGACTCTACACCTTTCTCTATGCTATCATGGTCTGTGTCTATGTATTCTATTAAACACACTTTATATTGCTCATATGCTTAGGTTCAATGATAGTCTGAGAAATAAAAAAATGATAGCCTTTGCCTCTCTCTACAAATTGTAATGGTAGCAACAGTAGTGGTAAAAAGAAAATTACAATCTTCAAGATGTTGTATATGTATAAACCATGTAGCTTAGGGTTTTCTATCTCTAATTATGTTCACACTTTAGCTACAATTAACTAGTTCTCATTAAAAGTGATTTTGACTTATGCTCTTTCCTGGATCTTGGTTCATACATCACATTGCAATGGTTAAGTCTCTTTACTATGTTTGGAAACTATTAGATTTATCTCATAAATGCATAAACTCCTTAATCGATGATTGATCGATTGGATCAATCAATCTCAAGTTCTATGTAGACTTTTTGATCTCACTGTCTATCTGGTCATGTTTGTAATTGAGGATTATTCATCTTATCTTTGGCACCAATCACTATCTATCTTGAACCATCAAATATTTCCATTTTTAAAATAGAACCGTTGATCTCTCTTGAATTAACCATTGAGTTCTTTCTCACATCTTGATATTTGTTATATGATTGGTTTGCTTTCACTCCATTCGATTATATTCGATATACTCGATCTTTAATCTCACCTTGATCCTTTGGTAATATTACAAGTGCCTTATACTTCAGCTAAGATATCCTTTAAAACCTTTTTAAATGTCCACTTGCCCAATAATTTTTTTGAAACAATTCAAGTGATCCTTGGGAAGCTTTGTAATGATCCTTGTGTCCTCCACAATTATCCTTTGACACTTGTCAAAGTGCCCTATATCTTTCAGCAAATGCTCAAGTGTCCTTTCCCTCCATTTGAATTGCCCCTTCAAATAAATTATTCTGGGATTTTCGTCTAAGTCCCCTTTGAGACAATTTATGTGAACTTTTTGTTCGGGTCCCCTTTAGGGCAATTTCTATGGACTTTTTGTCGAAGTTCCCTTTCGGCACTTTTTTTAGGACACATAACCTTCAGGGCTTTGCAAATGTACCCTTCAGCTTTTCTATAAATGTCCACATATCCTTCGGCCTTTTGTAAAAGTACCCTATTAGAAATTTTGTTTGAGTCCACTTACAAGAATCCCTTTGGAGGCTTTGAGCGGTCCACATACCCTTTAGGTTTTATGAAAATATCCCTTCAGACATTCTCCAATGGCCACTTTCCCTTTCAAACTTTTACAATGGTCCACTTGCCCTTCAGAGTTTTTGAAAAGACCCCTTCGACATTTTTAGACAGTCCACTACCCTTTAGATTTTCTATAAACTACCCTTTGGATTTTCTGTAAACTACCCTTCAGAATAATTTTTGTGGACTATTTGTCCAAAATATTTATCCTTGCCAATATTTCTGAAAGAATTGTCTTTGCCAATTTTTCTGAAAGAATTGTCTTCACCAATATATCCAAATGAATTATCTTTGCCAATATTTCTAAAAGAATTGACTAATTCAGTTTCTCCTCATTGTTTAACTTATAAGATTGAAAGAATTCAAGTCATTTGATAAACCTGATCAACTTTTCTAGACCAACTTGGGTTCTTGATGTTGCTTAACTCATAAACATGAAAGAAGTAAAGTCATTCTATAAACCTGATTAACTCACCTAGACCCCTTTGGGTTCTCAACTTTGTTCAACTTATAAAAATGAATAAAGTAAAGTCATTCCATAACCTTGATTAACTCTTCCTTGACCTATTTGGGTTCTTCACATTGCTTGACTTCACTAGACTAGTTTAGACTTTACTTATAAAGTTCATAAGTAAAGCATTGAAAGTACTTGACAATCTCAATTTACTTCACTAGTAATAGGCACAAACCTGAGTAGCCTGGTGTGATTTTTTTCTCTAGATGCTGCCATAAATGCAAATGTAGTCACCAATAAAATGTGTACTAAGCCATATTCAACAAACTAGCAGTGGCATTCACATGACTATTCTGGGAATCCAAGGTGCACATACAATCTCCATGAGAATTTTACAACTGATCTATTCATCTTAACACATCTCAACACCTTTGTCATTAATGATTGATAGAACATTCATCATTTGAAATCAATGACAATATTACAAACATCAATCTCCTTATACACTATGACACTCAAATTACCAACATTTGGTTTGCTAACTTAGTGCAAAGGTTTTGATAATTAAGGAATGAAGCATATGGTATGAGACTTTGTAGAAGTGTGTGAGAAAATGAAAAAAATCAAAATAACATGTTTAACATGTGATAAATATTGGACAGTGGTGTTGAAGGTAATTACTAAGTTTTGTATTGATTCAAGGGATGATTAGGCCTAATTTGTCTAGATGACCTAGAGTGAAGAAATGCATTGATTATATGTTAAAAGAGTAATGCATAGATTGTGTATGACTAATATTTATGATGTTGAAATACTTTATTTATATATAATAAGATCATAATGTGAAGGATTAAT
The DNA here is from genome assembly GCA_037957365.1 of Torreya grandis. Taxonomy (NCBI): domain Eukaryota; kingdom Viridiplantae; phylum Streptophyta; class Pinopsida; order Cupressales; family Taxaceae; genus Torreya; species Torreya grandis. The sequence goes on along the minus strand of JARHVA010000112.1, from coordinate 10,976 downwards.
GGCTTGAAGTTCATAAGCATGTGTATGAGGGGTAAGGAAGAGAAAGAGTTGTTGTATGCCTATGTAAGAGGTAAATTTGTGTTTGTATGAACTACCATCACTTGTATGAGGTAAAAAGACATGTTTTTAGGCATTCAAAAGAGAGAACACCATCATCAGGTGTGTAAGGCATCAGATCAGATGTGAATATTAGTTTGGAGGTGATTGAGTTGGTGTTTGATCATCTAGTGGGGTGTAACCTCCTTGTTAGTTGGTGCTAGCTAAAGGTCAAGTGGGTGATTGACTAAATTGAGGGGTGGGTGTTCCTTGATTAGTTGGTGGTGATCTAAATTGATGAAATACCTTTATATGATAGTATTTCAAATCTTTTTTCAAGTGAGTTTTATCCCCTATAAGTGTTTTCCACATAATTCATGTGTTATGTGCGTTGATCTTGCCTTGTTTTCTTTGTTCATTGTAATTGATGGTTTATATGCTTCATGAAAGATTTTTTTTAATGGTTTAGAGTTTGAATAATTGGAATTTAAGTTGATTTTTTTAAATCACTAATTCACCCTCCCCCCCTCTCAGTGATTGTTCTTCCAATAATTGGTATCAGAGTAGGTCCTTCAGGAAGGCTTGATAGATAGAAGGTGGTCCTTGAAGCACAAAATGGCTAAGCAACTAAGAAAAGAGAATCAAGAATTGAGATTGATGGTAAAAGGTCTAAAAGATCAGATTATTTCTTTTGAGATAAGGTGAAGTAATTCTAAATCCAAAAAATTTGAATATGGAAAGATCATAAAAAAACTTAGAGAGTACGTCACGTCCTTTATGAAATATGAAGGAAAGGTGAGTCATCTTCAAACCAAGTTTGAGATAATGATGGAAAAAATAAAAAAATATAATATGACTATTCATGATATTAAGAATCATTTATAGGTTGAAAATTCAATTTTGAGTTCAAAAAAGGCCAAGTGTAATCAATTAAAGACCGAACTAGGCTCCTTGAAGTTTGAGCATGAAAAACTAGTGGTCAAAATGAGCAAGGTTAAACATGAGAAGTTTGTGGTTAAAATGAGAAAGGTTGAGCAAGAGGAATTGAATTAAGTGAAGAAGGATGATAGAATGAGGTTACCAGCAAGTCATCCCAATGCCATGAGGTTTGTCAATTCATCTCATAAATAATGTTATGCTTGAAATCAATTTGGTCACATTGCAAGAGATTGCAAAAGAAGAAGTAACTTATCAAAAAGAGATAATAGCCATCATCAAGAAAAATGTATGAATAATATTGTTTATTTCAAATGTCATAGAGTTGGTCATATTTTAAAATATTATAATAATATGTTGAATGAGTTCTCAAGGCAAAACAAGGTGTATGGATCTCTTAGTGTGCAAAGAAGAGGTCATACATGGATATAGAGACCTAAGAATATTAAGAGATATCAGATTGAGACCAAGAATGAATTGGTAGATGAGCATATCAATCAAGATGGTTTGTTTGATGTGGTATATATGAAGGAAAGACAAGAATACTATTTATTAGGGCATGTTGACAAAGGAGTTAAGGAAAAGATGGATGAGCCAATCAAGCCTATGAAGAGGCTTAGGAAAGACACGCAAACTAGTGAGAGTATGGAGACTTGGGAATATCCTAAGTTTTAGGTGTTCTAAGTGAATTTGAAGGTGAGGTGTCTCTATTAGGATTCATAGAGGCATTACTCAATCTTTTGAAGCATCATGGAATGATGTTGCAAGGTTGATAAGTGAGAAACTAATCAATGAGTCAAGGTATGTTCTTTATCTTGATACACATATAGTTTAGTATGGATTCTTTCAATTAATTTAAAGCTTCTCAAAGATGTATATCACCTATTAAGATCTGTGAAAATGGATTTGAAGGTCTGAAGTTATTTGTGGATTAAAGATTTCACTTTGAGTATTCTTGGTTGGCATTACGATTTTAACACAAGAAACCCTTGACATATTGTATATTGGGTTGTACAATGAGTTTGGTCACCAAACTTGGTGATCAGGTGAAAAATGATGATATGAAAGTATTAAATGAGGTTATGATGTGTTAAGAGGTAGTCCGTTGATGCAAAGGTATGAGATTTTCAAGTTATCTATCTTTCTTTGCAATATATCTCTTTGAACTAACCTAGGAGAGGGGTGTCTTTTCTTGTGCAAGAGAGAGGTTATTAAAGGGCCAAGCTTGGGAAGGTAAGTGCAGATTGAAATATAAATAATGTATGAAATCAATTAGATTTCATCCATAAATTGCTTAATGAGGTAGCTTTAAGAGCTCTTATAAGCATAGATTTAAGTAAATTTAGTTGCTTTTCATATGAAAAGGTTTGTTGAGCATGTTCTTATTGTTTAGATAAGTTGTTATTATTTGCTTCATATGAGAAGGTTTTTATACCATTGAAATAATTCATTTGGGCCCAATAATATTAGCATTTAATTTGGTTGTCTCATGAAAATATGTTGGATAGTTATGGTAACTTATGTGTCGATGAAGATGGCTCCATTCAAGGTATGTTCTTATAAAAGAGTTTACTTGTGTATGTTTGAAATCTTTTAGTTTTGTTTAGATGGAATATGGAGCTAGGGGGACTTAACTCAAGTTTTTTGAGGAGTATGTGAATTTTGGTCATATTTTATATAAGCCAAGAATCAAGGATAAGTTCAGATAGATGTATGTTCTCTTCAATTAATAATATGCAAGGTATGCATAGAGTGAGGGGGAGAATATGTGAGATTTTTCAATTCTAAGGAGATCATATGGTTGATTATGGTTTCATAATAGGTTATATGAGATGAGAATGATTTTAGGGGGAGATTTATAAGCTCTGTGAATAGTTTGATAGATCCAAGGATCAAGTTGGCATGTTGAGGAAGAGACTATTTGTCATTAATATCAAAGGGGGAGAAAGTTCAAAATGAAAGAATTTTTCATGCTGGGAGAGATCGTTTTGAAAGGGTTTTGCCATCAATGACAAAGGGGGATATTTTTTATAATGTTTTTGAGATGTATTGATTTTTATTGATGTTAAGGTCGTAGTACATAATGCATTAATGACAAAGTGATAGGTTCCAAGTGGATTTGAGAGTGCATATCATGTGTGCAAGCCTTTGAGGTGATTGACCATGTTTTAGGGGTAAAATGATCGGTAAGTTGTGATTGGTTTACTTATGGAAGTGAAAGGAATCCATTGGAATAGTCTTGTGAAGGTCTAGGTGATCTTAGTCATCACCTAGTCAACTTGGCAGATTTTCCTGAATAAGCTTATTGATGACATCAAAATTCACATGTGTGAAGGTCTCATAAGAAATTGGTCACATGGGTTTATTAATATTTGTGCCTATATCATGTGGTTGAAATTTTAGGTCTTGATATGGTATCTAAAAAACATTATGGTGGTGCAAGGTTGGTCTCCCAAGCAAATTTCACCGTTTTCAATACTTGGCCAAATTTCCAATATCAAGTGAACAAAGGAAAACCAGTTAGTAGTATTTTATTTATAAATTTTGATGATGGATGAATTTGATGGTGGTGTAAAAATAAAAGTGGTATAGTAATTCAATGGCTATCCATTAAAATTGATTAGGACATTTGAATGGTTGTACAATTGCATTTATTTCATGTGAGAGTTGACAATTGTTGACTTTGTTATTTCTGAATAAACTAGGGTGCAAAGAAATGATATTATAAGATAAAGTATTGATAAAATAATATTGGTATAAAAATAAAAGATGAATTAGACTCTATATAGATCATTCTAATAGTGATTTAGAATTTTGACTATCAATAAAAGTGAATTTATTGTAAGTCAAAGTTGACTTTTGTTGACTATAATTATTGCAAGTCTAAGTGATCTTTGTGCAGTGGTGTTTATGAGCCTTTGGAGGCTAAATGAAGGTGTCATGGATTTTGTTATGTTACTGAGGTCTTGATATTTCTTTGCATATATGGATTATACATGGAAAATTTATATTCAAGTAAATTGATATGAGCAAATGATTTGATCTTTATTGAGTATGGAAAAGGCTCATAGAGAATACAAGTAAAGTGATTGAAGTGGTTTGGGTCATTGGTAAGGACCATATGGAACATAGTGGCTTAAAGTGTTACATAAAGGTGAATTAGGTCTCTATGGGACCTATTGAAGGTTTGAGGGCTAAAAAGAGGTTTCATAAAGTGAGCAAGGGACTTGAAAGTTTTGTTGGACTTTTTAAACATAAATATGTCATGTAGGACATTGTGTTAATGTGTTTAAAATGGCTTCGTATTTGGTTAAGGGTTATTGGCCTAATGGAGGGCTAATTGCTTAGGTCTTGCTTAAGCCTAGTGTGTTGTTTTGAGCCATTTAAATCATGGCCAACATGATGAGTTGATGTATATTGTATGTAACATGTCCTACGACATTTATTGATTGTAGAAAGAATAATGCATATATAGAAGGCCATTTTGGTCTCATTGTGCTAGTTAGATAACGAAAGAGTGAAATAAATTATATATGAATTTGTATAATAGTAAAAGGCCATGAAAAATATCAAAAAATCATGTTGAGGGTATGATAATGGTCTAAAATTATTTTTTGTAGGTCATCATCAAGTAAGAAGATTTGTTTCAAGGATTTTAGGCCTATTTTGCTTTGTTGAACTAGTGCAAAGGTTTTGATAATTAAGGAATGAAATGAATGGTATGAGACTTTGCAGAAGTGTGTGAGGGCATGAAAAGCATCATAATAACATTTTGAACACATCATAGAAATCAGATAGTGGTGTTGAAGGTAATTAGTAAGTTTTGTATTGATTCAAGGCATGATTAGGCCTAGTTTGTCTAGATGACCTAGAGTGAAGAAATGCATTGATTATATATTGAAAGAGTAATGCATAGGTTGTGTATGATGATATTTATGATTTTGAAAGAATGTATTTACATCTAAGAATATTAGAGTGTCAATAAAGAATGGCCTCATGTTTGTGAGCTTGTGTATGAGGGGTAAAGAAGAGAAAGAGTTATTGTATGACCATGTAAGAGGCGGATTTGTGTTTGTATGAACTACCATCAATTGTATGAGGTAGAAAGGTAGGGTTTTAGGTGTTAGAAAGGGATAAGACCATCATCAGGTGTGTAAAACATTAGATCAGATGTGGATATCATTTTAGAGGTGATTGATTGTGTACTTGATCATCTAGGGGGTTGTAGCCTCCTTGCTAGTTGATGTTAACTAAAGGTCAAGTGGGTGCTTGATTAAATTGAGGGGTGGTTGATCCTTGATCAGTTGGTGTTAATATAAATTTAGGAAATACATTTATAAGACATTAGTCCAAAGCTTGTTTCAAGTGGGGTTTCTCCCTCTTGAGGGTTTCCCACATTATTCATGTGTTATGTGCTTTGATCTTCCATTATTTTATTTGTTCATTATAATGATTAGTTTATATGCTTTATGAATGATTTTGTTGAATAGTTAAGAGTTTGAAGAATTGGAATTAAATTTGATTTGCTTGTATCATTGATTCACCCCCTTCTTAGTGATTGTGCTTCCAACAGTTGATTCCTCACTTAGAAGTTGGTAAAGACAAATGCCCAATTGAACTTATGTATCAGCCCAACACACCAGACAAGTCATAAAATTGTCAGCTATTCAATGATAATAAATAGATCATTTATTTGCTTAAGAAAGCTAAAATTTTAATAAATATATATTTTGAAGGTAGTGATTCATCATACAAAGAATTTTCTTCACAAATTAAGCAAGAAAAAATTGCTAAAGAATAAGATGAATAAGGGATAATTAGACTAAAAGAAAATAAGATTCCTAAAGAATTGGTCTCATTGGAATAAATTTTTGACAAACATGATTGGTTCATAAAAAATAAGATGTAAAAAGATTCTCTCGATTCAATAGAATATGATAAAGTAAATATAGGATCTGAAGAATAACCCAGGATGGTTAATATTGGAAAATGTTGCTCTAGAAGAAAAGAGAAAATTTTCCATCTTGCTTTGATAATACATTAACATTCTTGCATATGCATATGAAGACCTCAAGTCTTTTCAACTAAAAGAAATGCAACATATAGTTCCTTTAAAGTTGGATGTCAAACCATTCAAGTAGAATAAAAATCAATATAATACAAAAAAATCAGGAATAATTTTTATATATATTCAAAAATTACTAAATGCACGAATCATTTTCCCTATTCACCACTCAACTTAGATTGGTAATATTATTCTTGTTCATAAAAAGAATAAAAAAACAAGATTAGTATAGACTTCAAAAATCTAAAACAAGGTTCTCTCAAATATAACTATCAAATACCCATCATGGATCAATATATTTAAGTAGTTACAGGTTTGGAAATGCTCTCGACTTTGAATGACTTCTTAGGTTACATTCAGATTAAATTTGATAAGGAAGATCAACATAAACCAACTTTCAAAACTCCATGGGGCATTTTTGCATATCAATGAATGTCATTTAGCTTGATTAATGTAGGGGCTACATTCTAGAGAGCCATGCATATTATATTTGAAGATATAAAAAATGAGATTAGTATGGTATATGTATATTATCTAACAAGTTTTTTGAAAAAATTAGAAGATCATTATGAATACCTCAAAAAAAATATTCATAAACTATAAATTGCATGGTATTTTTCTTAACCTTACAAAATATATTTTTGGTGTCACTAAAGGGAAACCTATTGGGCACATCATCTCTAAATAATGAATCAAAATTGATTTAAAGAGAATTGAAGGAATCTAGAAGTTATCTCTGCCAACTAGTAAACTAAGTGTTCATTCATTCTTCAAAAAGGAAATTTTTTTGAGAAGATTTGTTCTAGATTTTGCAAAACATACTTGGCATATTACTTATATGATGAAAGGGAAACCATACTTCAAGTGGAAAAATGAAGGAAAACATGCATTTGAAAACATAAAAGTTGATAGTTCTCGTATACCAACTCGGTCTTGTCCAAATTTTAAAAAAGAATTCATCATTTATTGTTATGCTTTAGAACATCCTCTCTCAACCATACTAATTCATCAAAATGATGAAGGTATTGAATCTCCCATCACTTTCATAAGTTGTAACATGAAATATTATGAATTTAAATATTATCCATAAGAGAAACATGCATACACTATTGTGAAAGCCATCAAATAGTTCAGCTATTATAATTTCCATTCACATTCCATTGTAATGGTACCAAGTATAGTAGTCAAATCTATTTTGAATCAATAAGAACCATTAGTGAAGAGAGGTAACTAGATAACTAAGGTCTTGGAATATGATTTAGAAATAAATCCAATAAAATTGGTTTAAGGAAAAAGGGTTGTGTTAGCTCATAGTAAGACATAAAGATTCTGAGATAATATCTTCAATAGATTCTAATGATCAAAATAGAGAAATGTTTTCCCTTTGTTCTTTTTTATAGATTCTACTAATGTGTGTTTTGTAGATGTCATTTTGTTTCTGACATATGGAGAATTCCCATCCACACTAAACAATGCAAAAACACTTTAAGCTGAAGGTTCAAAAATATGTAAGTTAGGATGGTATGTTATTCAAGAAGAGTATTGATGTCGTTTTTCTTAAGGTGCATTGATAATGAACAATTGAAGAAGCTTTTACAAGTTTTTCATGATCAGGCAAATACTTTTCTACTCTAGTGATAATTTATGAGATTCTAGGAGATCATTAATATTGGCCTACACTTTTTAATGATTCTTATGTGTGGGTAAGGAAATATGAATCCTGTCAACAGTTCTTTGAGTGGCCAAAACTTATAGTATTTCACCTCAAACTAATGGTAATAAAAGAGCCTTTTTAATAGTGGGGGTTGGGTTTATCTAGAACTGGAAGTGGTAATAGAAGAACTATGATAAACTAATTCACTAAATGGGGTAGAAGTGATCCTAGTCAAGCAAATAACTTTAGAAGTTGTTTATAGCTTCATCAAGGAGAATATCTTGGTTAGATATGGCATTTCGGCATTTCATAGAATAACATGATAGATAATGCTTCAAATTTTTATTCTTCAAAGTTAATTAGATTTTATAATGGCTACAACATCTTATTGTCTCACTCTTTAGACTATTATCAATAAGGATTATGGTCAAGCTGAGTCAAGCAATAAGAACTTGATCACCATCATTTGTAAGTTATTTGATAAAAACCATAGGAATTGACAAAAGAATTTGTATGATGCACTATGTTCAGATTGTATAACAATGACTAAAGCTAAGGTATGTCTTCATTTTAATTACTCTATGGAATTGAAGTGGTAATCAATAACACTTGATATGCCTGCACTTCAGTTGGCCAGAGTTGTTAAAAACTAGAACTTTGAAAGTCCTTTAAACAAAAGAATTCTCTACTTGAATAATCTTGAAGAATATAAATCTAGAGCTGTTTATAGAATTGCTAAACATCAAGCTCAATTCAAAGTTATTCTGATAAGAAAGTGAAGAGAAGAGATTTTTTAGGTGGGAGATATGGTTCTTTTATGGGATAAACTTAGAAAACCAAAAGGAAGATATGGAAAATTTGATTTCTAATAGATGGGTCCCTTCAAGATCAAACATTTTTTTATGGAGATGACACTTTCTATTTGGCCTATCATGATGGCACACATTTTCCATTACCTTAAAATGGGTAATATCTCAAGCATTACTACAAGTAAAAGTAGGTATTCCCCTACATGAAGTACGTACATATCAATTCTGGCTTTTCTTATTTTCCTATCTTGGTTTTGGTGTGCATGTGTGATTTTTTATTAATATATATATTCTTTCCTACTCTATATGTGTTGGTCTTCTTACCTACTATCTTTTGTCAGACACCTATTTTAAGTTAAAAGGAATTGTATATCCCTAGTCTTATGCTAGTTATAGAATGTAAAGTTTCTAGAATAGACATGTTTTCATGGATTTCTTCAAAAATATGGTAAATATATAGAATATTCATAATCATAGGATCTAACCTGACAATGTGTGTTCATTTCTCATATGATTGAGATAGGAGAATTGGATTTTAGTTGGTCAAAATCAAGATATATAAATTTTGAAGTAGAGGATCTGACCCAACAACCCAAATTCATTTCTTGTATGATTGAGATAGGTTAACTTGTTGTCAATTATTTGGATCAAGATGTGCACAAATAAGTTTCATTAAAATTCTTGATAATTTTCAACTAGGAAGACAATAGTGATTAATAAGTTTCTAACAAAGTTAAGTGATTCCATAATCTAATGGAAATGTTCTATCAGTAAAACCTGAGTTTAGGGTTCTTCTCTCATCCCTTGTAATTTGAGGTCCCTAGTCAGAGCCAACTGTTATTCTAGATTTTTAAACAGAAGTGAAAAAGTTAAAAATGTTGAGTCTTTTAATTGTAAATGGTCAAATTTAGTAAATTTCACTCAAAGTTATTTTTTACTTAAGTCTAAATGTCTTACAAAAGATTTTCAAGGTCAAAAGTCATACTTGGTCAAAAGTTTGACTGCATGAAAGAAAAGTCCAAAAATTTGGGCTAAACTTTTATTTGTTGGGGTTTTAAGGTTTATTGAGCACATATCAGATTTATGATAATTATTTAGCAAGCTATCATAATATGATAGTTTCTCAGAACACATCATGGAATATGACCACCTAAAAAACACTCTGATGGAATCCCATCTTTATTTGAACATTCTTTAGAATTTGATAGGGTGTGTGCACCTATCGGATCCTGATCACTAGTTAATCAAACTAGTGTATCCTAATCATATATTCTAATGCTTTTTAGATTCTGACACTCTATCGTACACATTCATTTCTTTGCCATTACTCATCCTTGGCCCTCACACACATGAATTCCTCACTGATTGTAATATATTTTCTTCCATATTTCTATTTGGCCTATCATTTGATCCTCACCCCTACCATATATTATCACTCTCATTTTACAGGTTTTGGTACCTCATTTATCATCAACACTATAGGGTTTTGTGGATTTTGGTCATTTTCTTCATCAATATAAAATAAGGTTTGTAGATATTCAACTTTGACATCAAAATTTTCAAGTTTTTCCTTTACTTTCAATCATTTACTCAAAGTTTTTAGTTCCCAAAAAGTTTTAAACACTTTGCAGAGTTTAAAATTCTAGTGTAAGTTATTAGATTTAATCATGTTCCTCATGTCATCAAATTCAACAGACTCCCCAAATACTTAGTGGACTTCAAGTTTTGATTTTGCAAATGAGATGAAGGTACAACCATGTATGTAATTAAAATTAATGTATAAATGAAGATAAGTGTTTGTTATATTTTTTTTCCAATGTTGTATATGATGATGCATGTGAATTTGATTCCAATGATGAAGACATTTTGTATGTGGAAACCATTGCCTTGATGACGAGTGTGTAACAAGATAAGATGAGAGTGATTAACCTTAAAGAGTGATTAAGAATCAAGGTATACAACATAAATAGGTTTGATATAACTCTCACAAATGAGGAAGTCTAAGGAGAAAACAAAGAAAAAGTTTCCCAAGCAAGTGAAGAGCAATGTGAACCAAAGTTTGATGAGGAATATGAAGATATGGATGCAAAAAAATTGCAAGAAGAGATGAGGAAGTTGGAAGAGTTATTAATTCCATCTAAGGGTTTATAATTAGGTCAAGTAAAATAGGTAAATATCAAGGAGGAACTCCAAGAAAACTCAAAAAAGGAGCAGCCAAGGAATGCACAAAGAGTTGGTGCACATAATGACGCAAGCAAGCAAGGAAACAAAGTATAAATAAGCAAATAAGGTGAGATATTAAATTGAGAAATATAAATCTGAGTTAATACTTGATTAACATGAGTGTGAAAAAGCCAAATATTGGTTAAATATGATGTACTATGATGCATATGAAAGGAATAAGAAGTTGCTCTTGTATAGTGAGCAAGATAATAGGAAAAGACACCAAAAAGAGAAGGAATGCAAAGAAGAGGTT